>VZRO01000504.1:1154155-1300368 GCA_013397915.1 Daphoenositta chrysoptera
AAAATAAAAAAAAAATTGAAGGTTCTTAGTGCTCTTAGTGCTCTCAAGGATACAAGATGGGAAAAAGCTAATATCAAACATTACTGATTATTAGAATTAGTGTAATTTAATGCGTCATTTAAATGGTCATATTTTCTTCTCTGTCACTTAGTCATGCTAGTCTTTAATAACCAATTAAGGGTGATGTTCATGTTGGCTATTACAGCAATCTGAGGAACTTTGGATTTGCTTAGGTGAAATATGCTTTCACTGCTACTGGTGGACTATATTATTGCCTTAGATTTGTTTTTATAGGTATTGGTTGTGACAGGTATGTCAAAATTCCCTCAATTTAAAATCAGTGAAGCAACCAGGGCATGAAAAAACCTGGCCTCTGTAAAATGATGTTTTTGTTCTTAGAGCAGGAAGCTTTTCATCTGGTACAAACAAGAATAATTTTGTATAATATTCAGTAGTCTATTAATTCTGAAAGTGAAGACAATTTTGAGTATCTTTCTTTCTTCTTTGAAAGACAATTCGTGAAACGTTCAATATAGTAAACAACCAAAGCCTGACAGTAACAACTGAGGTATGGTATCTAATTTTGAAATTTTGATTAAAGCATTTGTATATTTAGGTAAAGTTTTTTGTAGCATATCCTTCTTCTTGACAAAGTATACTTGATCAGTGTACCTCTTCAATAAGGGCTTTATATTTGATTTGTTTGCTGTAAAGTTTCATGGAAAAATGCTGGTGATCAGTCTTTATTACAACAAGAAAAGAAACACTAGAATTTTTTTTTTTATTTTTTTTTTCTTCAGTAAAGGAGTCCTAAAGAAGCAGGCCTCGATTGAAAGGCACTATGTGGCATAATGTACCCTCTTTTAAATGATCAGTTTAAAGAAAATTTGTAATTACCTATTGAGTTTATATTCCTCTCTGCAATTAGCAATGCTGTGCTTAACAGGTAGGTTTGCCATTCTTAATGGATCTAAATGCTTGCATTTTTTGAAGGATGAACAATGAGTAGGAGGTAGAAGTAATAGTCTGTCTCAGGATCTGGGTTATATTTTTAAGGTAGCCTTTTGAAGTTGATGTCTGGAGACAGACCAACACCTTACCACTGCTGTTTAAATCGAGTAAGTGCTAGTAGTGGCGTTACTGCTTTCTGACTGCATTTATTTGGATGTTGCTAGTAGCAGGTGCTAAGTTTATAATTTTCCCTATGGTATTCTTAGTCCTAGACAAACTATGTCAATTTTGTACCCAGCTGTTTTTACATGTTTTCTTTTAAGAGCCTTTATTTGCACTCTTACTTTATAAAATCACCTAACTTGAAAGGAAGGTAAGCTTCTCCCAGTGAGGTTAATATTTCCCTTGACTTGGTTGGAACTACATTCGTTTTTTCCTCTTTGATCAAGTGTTCGTTATTGATTCATAGGATATATCATCTTCTGACAACAAAACATTCAACCCTAGCTTTTTCAATAAATCAGTGGTTTTGCTTTTTTTAGCAAAATAAATGTGGTCTGGATATTGGCTTTAGAGCATTTATATGACAGATCACAGAGGTGGTGCAAAAGTATCCATGGTGTTGGCTATGGGGCAAGGAATTAAAAGGAGCTTTTGATCTGTCAGTGCTGGTGGTTATCCTCACGTTCCTCATCATCATAGCCTATTGCTTGGAAAAGATGGAATTGAAAATGGGCAAAATGCTTAGCTGAGCCAACAGTCTCTTTTAATGTATTGATAACACACTTACGCTTTCAAACATTCATCAGCTCGCAGCATGGCTGCCTAGTAACACAATTTAGAGCAGAGCAGAGCTATTCCTACAAGATGAGCTTTTTGGGAATTGCATGGGGGAATTCACCCTGTAAAGCAGATCTGTGTCTTCAAAATGCAATTAAATCTGTAATAAATAAACAGGATAAATAAATCTTAAGCAATTGCATGTAAGTGATTTGGCAGTGTACCTGGGACGAAAATAGCTCATTTTAGCATTTACTTCTATCCCACTAATTCTGAAAGTTTTTGGTTGATTGCTTTCAAAAGTTTCTGTTCCCCAAGCACTGGTTAAAACAACTTATGAATACCTTCTGAAAGGATACTGTTCAACTTATTCTCTTCACTTCCCATGGAAAATATGGACTTTGATAACTTAATACTGCTGTATTTTGATTTTTTTTCACGTAGATGAAGATCAGTGCTCTATCTCACAGAAAATTTGAATGACTGCTTTCAGTGAAGGTGTTCACTGTCAGACATTTGTACTTGCATCGGTTCTAGGATTACTGGTTTCCAAACTGTTTTACTTTCATAGTAATTACTATAGAGAAGTAGATACATACGATCAGTCTAGAGTGCCAGGTATAAATACTTTAATATTATAAATATAAATTTATATAGATAAATACAAAGAGTAAGGACATATCCATCTCAACCCTTCTTACCATCTGCCTTTGAATAACATTTTATTGAAATTAATTTTAATACCATATTTATAGCTTATACTCCTAAAGCAACGGGTTCAAAATCTGACTAGTAAATCATAGAGTGGCTTGCTATGGAAGTGAATGATGATCTAGGTTTATCCCTCCTGCCACAGGAAGGGATGTCTTTCATTAGATCAGGTTGTTCAAAGCCCTGTCCAACCAGGGGTAGGGTATCCTCAACTTCCAGGGGTAGGGTATCCTCAACTTCTCTGAGCACCCTGTTCCAGTGCCTCACCACTCTCACTGTAAAGTATTTCTTCCTATCATCTAATCTAAATCTCTCCTCTCCCTCCTCTTCCTAACACTATGCTCCCATGTAAAATGTCACTCTCCCTCTTTTTTATAATCTCTCTTCAAGTACTGAAAAGGCTGCAGTGAGGTCTTTATTCTCTCCTCCAGCCTGAAAAGCCCCAACTCTCTCAGCCCATCTTCAAAGGAGGGATGCTCCATCTCTCTGATTATCTTCATGCCCACCTCTGGACTTGCTCCAAAAGATGCATGTCCTTTCTGTGCTGAGGACCCCAGAACTGGATGCAGTACTCTAGGTGGGTGCAGCATTCACGCTGGGCAAAGACTTTGCATGCCAGATGGAGAAGTGCAAAGACGGTTATTGCGCAGCTCAGGTTACCTAAATACCAGTGCACAAACAGGATGTAACCTCATATAAACAGGAAGATCAGATCCCAGGATTTCACCCAGTCACCTGGAGTATTCCCTAGATATTACCTGTTATGGTAAGGTGTAAATAATACCATATAAGGTCACTAACCACAATCTTCCCGGGCCATTGGTCAAGAAGGTCACTAACCCATAGTCCTCTTTTCTAGCCCATCTCAGGTGACCTGGAAGTGTTTCCATGGTTACCACCGGGCCTAGGGAAGATGCTTTTGTAATACTGATTGTATTAACTTGACAAGGTTAGTAATTATATTTAGAGAAGGCATATTGTTTCCTTCTGCCATGCTGCCATAAAATAAAGGTTTGCTGATTGTTGTTGCAAAAATTGGGCCCTCTTTGTATTGTAATAGTCTAAAAATAAAAATGAAGTTCCTAGTGGAATCTGATACTCTCTGGGCAACTGTTATGGTTTATAGCAACTGATGTCACATAGATTTCTGAAATTACGCCTGTGTGTTGAACACACAGAGTTTTCAGGCTTTTTTCCATTTTAATCAAAACCAACTGTGTCATTATTCTGTTCCTTCTCCCTTTCCCAACCAATATATGGTTTCTGTTGCATGATTTATGAGTACCTGTTGTAGTCTTTTGTGTTGATAGTGTTTACCCATCTGGGCTGTCTTAATTTTAGTCCAGCATAATGTGTCTTTTGGCTGGTTTGATCTGTGCTGCCGGTCTCTCTTTCCTGAAATCAGAATGTGCCAGGAATTTAACACCTGTGAAGTGATTCCAGAAGGAGGTAACATCAGTGAATCCATTACTTGCTCTTGTTGTTGCAATGAAGTAATGGTTAAGATCAAGAAAAAGCCCAAATACAATGATTTAACAGTCAGTAGAAGTAATTTAAAGGAATCAGAATTCAATTCATGTTTAACATAACTAAAAAAAACAAAGCTCCTTTCTTTTCATGAAGCTAAACCCATTTTCTCTGTACATTTTTTGTCTTTTACTTTTTGAAGGCTGCCTTTCTGTTCCGTGAAAGTTCTATTTTTCTAGAAAATAGATGAAATTTTATATAAGGATGGAACGCACACTACATTACAAAGGAAGCTTTTCTCAGAGACATGAATTCATTTTGAAGACATTTAAACATATATGTATATATCTATATATCACTTAATTCAAAAGCTTACCACAGGCTCAAAAATGATAAGATAAATCACCCCTTCTTCTCTTTGCTTCCCATTGCACATCAGAAGTAATTCCTGATGATCTGGTGGTGGATCGATATCGTTTGGAGTTGTTGGATGGCAGCTTTGTCTGTGTGGGGTTTGTGTGGCCAGGGTTTGGTAGCCAGGGGCGTGTGGGGGCTGCAGGGGTGGCTTCTGTTAGAAGCTGCCAGAAGCTTCTGCCGTGTCTGATGGAGCCAGTGCCAGACTGCCCCAAGAAGGACCTGCTACTGGCCAGGGCCAGGCCCGCCCATGACCTGGGAGAAGCCTGTGCTGGAGCAGGCTGCTGGCAGGACCTGTGACCTGTGGAGAGGGAAACCCACTCTGGAGCAGGTTTGGTGGCAGAACTTTAAACACCCACGGGAGACCCACACTGTTCCCGAAGGACTGCACCCAGTGGAAAGGAACTCCACTGGAGCAGTCCACGGAGAATTCCAGCCCATGCAAAGGACTCATGTTGGAGAAGTTAATGATGGACTGTTTCCCTGAGAGGGACCCCGTGCTGGAGCAGGAGAAGGAGTCCTCTGAATGAGGAGAAAAGCAGCAGCAGAGACAACATATGATGAACTGGCCACAGCCCCCATGCCCCATCCCCCTGTGCTGTGGAGGGAGAGGAGGAAGTAGAATTTCAGAATGGAATTCAGCCCATGGAGAATGGAGGGATGGGAGGAAACTGTTTTGATTTCATTTGTCTTTATCTCCCTCTGATTCGATTGGTAATAAATTAAATTAATTTCCCCAAGTTGAGTCTGTTTTGCCCATGACAGTAATTGGTGATTGATCTCCCCCTACCTTTACCCTGACCCATGAGCCTGTTGTATTTTCTCTCCCCTGTCTAATTGAGGAGGGGAGTGATAAAGTGGCTTTGGTGAGCACCTGGTATCCAGCCAGGGTCAAACCACCACATGGTCTTACCTAGACCATAAGGTGTTTCTTCACCCCATTTGAAATCTTCAATAAATGAAAACATACATATAAGTAATATGAATTAGCTTACAGTAAAAAGCTGTAGGAAGAAGGAAAACTTTTATAAGCTCTTCCTTTATTCCTCAGCTGTCTTTCAGTTTAAATAGGTAGAGATAACTGACAGTGCAGGCTAACACTTAATGATGAGCAGACAATTCTTTCTGGGGGAAACTTAGCGTGGAAGGTTTTTTTTTTTCTACAAAATACCCCCAGGTGACATCTCTCCAATGGCTGGACAAAGAGTCTTGAATATCTCTTTGCTTGTTGTTCTTGGACTTTTTTTTTTTAGATAACCAACCTCTTTTTGTAAGAATTTTAATCTTTCTTTTTTTAAAAACATCCTATAGAAGCTTTACACATTCTACACATTTTATTTTACATATAAATGGGATGGAAATAGGATATGTCTGTAGAACCTATTGTGAAAGGACTCTCAGTATATTTTCATTTTGTCAGAGAAACAGTAAGTCTGTGCTAGTGACTTCCTTTTTTTTCATTGTAGTGTGGAAAAGATACAAGAATTTTTGAATCTTAAATTGCTTTCTTTGAGCAGTTGATTACAGTACATAGTACTTGGTGTTGGTATGTTTGCTCACTATTTTTGTCTTATTTCTGCATTATATAGACCCAGGAGTATGCTTACCTTTCTTTGCCTTAATTGTCTAATTTTTTGCATCTTTGCTATCTTCTAATAGACATGTGTAGAAATATCTTTGCGCTGATATATTGTTTGGGGTTTTTATTTAAAATGGCATCTTATTCATAGAAGGTTAGACACCTGGGGGGAGCACTGCATAATATTGGGGCTAATGTGGTTAAAAGTTTTGTTGTACACCTGAAGAAGCAGCAAGGTTGTATGACGAATCTGGTGGCTAAACAGAGTTAAAAAATATTCCTTCTGTCGTGATATGAATCTGACTGATGATGTGACCATGATTGTTGATCTGAGGCTTATCAAGAGGTTTATGCAGTTCAAATGAAAATATTACCTTTAAGATGACTTAATTTATATCAGATGTGCATTACCAAAAGATAAACATCTGGGATTATTTCTTTTTCCAAGTTAACAGGATGCATTAGTAAAATGTTTGAACATTTCTGACATGAAGTATTTTTTTAAAATATACTTAATTATTGTGCATTAATTATCTTAAACATTAAGACATCTGAACTCTGCTTTGTGCTTTTATCCAGCGCTTTCAGTGTGTGGAGAAATGAAAGCCTAATCACACGGTATTTACAGTTTATTCTCAAGAAATTAAGCACATTTATTTAAGTTCAGAAGACAACTGCTGAAGCTAAGGAATGCAGGAAATTTGCAGTAGAAACATGTTGGTAAATGCAATGACTGGGACAGATTTTGAAAGTTGAATTATATTAGCATAAAGTATGGTAGGAACAGTGCATGCCTTCTAGTCAACTGTTCAAGCAAATATTATAAATCTTCTTAAACTGTATTGAGAAATTAAATTGAGTCCCCTCTTCCAGCACCCAGCAGTGTTTCTTGAGGATTTAGTGTATGTCTTTAAATTTCTTGATTGTTTTGTCTTTTCTGTCCAGGCCATGGAGCTTGTGAGCTTGATCCTCCCTCCTTCTGTTGGTACATTTGTGGAGTGCACATTCTTTATCAATGTAGCACATAGAACAAACCTTCATTAGTGGAGGCCATAAATGTTATGTGCTTTAAAGTATTCTATCATTTCATTTATTATGACTGGTTATTTCCAAATGGAGACCTGTTGAAAAGCATACTCTTTAATATTATTGAATCGTATTAATAGCTCCCTGGCAGTGTTCCTTTCTGACTTCTACAGACAAGGTCAGTCTGTGTTTCATCTGTCCCATCTCTCTATTTTGAAATTTTAAATTTGCTTTAAGACAGAACACAATGTTATTTATCCTGTGAAAAATAACTGTAATATTTGTTGTTTGTAGTGTTTTTTTTTAGTGAGTGCAAACACAACCTTATCTTTCAACGTGACCCTTCTGCCAAGCACCTAAGTTGGTATTGAAGCATTAATATTTGGACAGGGTGTAGGATGGGATCTTTGTTTTCTAATTGCCTGTTTGTGGGCTCAGTGCATGAATGAATGAATGACTAGAAGTCTCTGTGATGAGACTTTGCTGTCAACTGAGGTAGCCCAAAGCTTTGCCTGGTTCTGGTAAAGAATCAGTGAGGCAGATATGACTTTGTCCTAACATAGATCTCTGTAATCAGTGTTTGTATTATATATGCAAAGTGCCCTACTACAAAAATCACTTTTGATGTAATTTCTGTCTATACTGTTTGGATTATAGCACATCTTAATAGTGACATTACTCTCAACAGACTTTGGAAAAAAGACAATTAACTTTCTATGTTGACATATCCAGTCAAGACGTTTCTGAACCTTATTCATTACAGAGAACATGTTACTTTGAGAACATGGCAGTAATATCTGTCATTATGTTGTGCTATCGCTTTTATATTGCTCGTATCTTTAAATTTTGTAAACCTAAAGGATATAACATCTGCTCATATTTACTGACTGGTCTTCCCATTGCTGCTGGCACAACATAGGTGTCTATGAATGATAACTGTGTGAGATTTTTATTTGCTTGTTCTCTATCAATTTCCTTCCAGCTTTTGGTGCTTGATTGAATTAGTGTGTCGTAGTGATTGGTACTTATAGTGAGTTCACAGATCTGAAAAATACATTACTGTGAATTGTTTTGTTCTTGCTCTGCTGAACCTGTCTGATTCCTGCTCAGAACGTAGGAGAAAGATTTCTTTTTTCCCCCACACTGCATTTACTTGTTCAGTGGATTAGGGGTTATTTATTGCATATTTCTGCTCTGATGACATTTTTTACCATTCCTAGAAATAGTCACAACCGTACTAGGTGAAAGTTTAAAAGGGGTATGTGATTTTGTTAGTATGTAAAATGAGTTGTAGTTATTGTGCCTAAAGATTTTGTGCTATACAAATATGCCAAATTAGAAAAAGGGAATTTGCTGTTCTTTAAATAAATAGTTCCCACAAATTACAGGCTTAAACCATTTATGCATTTTAATGCTATTTAGAAGCTTGCTGATAGCATCTAATATCTTTATTGAATTCTGAGAACTGTGTTATTTTTCACAATACTTACTCAATATTAGAAAGTAAATTTGTTTGAGAGCAGAGGTAACTCAATTAGTTCTCATCATTGGACTCTGACTTTCGACTGGCTTTGAGTACCTTCTGTCAAGCAATGAAAGCATGGTGTCAGGTGCAAGAAGCACAGTAGCAGGAAAAAAAGCAGTTTTTCACAAGAACAACTGTTTTCTCTTTTATAAACAGTTCAGACAAAATGTATTTTATGCATTTGTAGAGATTTAGATTTCTGAATTATTTTGATGACCTAGCATGTCCTACTCCTTAGGTTGAGTTGGCTGCCTGATGTTTGGCAGGAGGATATAAGGCAAGGAAGTGAAGACTGCAGTTCTCTTCTGGGAAAAGAATAAAGAATATAAATAAAACTGATATTTGCGAGATAGGATTTAAAACTCAAAGTAAACCTCTGCTCTATTTATTTTGAAGGATCTAAGGATAGAATTGTCGTCTTCCCATATTCAGTTCAAAGCAAAGCACAGAAGATATTAGGCTTGTTTTTCTTGTGTTTTGAATTCAGCTGACATTTTTATGTTTCTTACAACAAAACATTTTTTGGCTTTAATGATTAATTCAAATACAGTGCTGAAGGTAGTACTTGCTTATGAGTAAATAAAGTGCTAGAGTATGGACAAAAATGAAAATGTCATGTCTTCTTTTATAATGCGAACTGAACACGTCATGTATCTGCAAAAAAAGGAAGAGAGCTTTCTGCCCTACACAGCACATAAGGACTGTTCATCATGAAGTATCAGAAATTAATTTCAAGTAGAGCCTACAGCTTGCAAAGCAAAAGCAGATTCAGAAGTGGTAGGACTTAGTTGTCAGTATTTATGAAATAAGAGTGATTTTTACTCCAGTTTTCACTGAGGTATTTACAAGCCTATGACTGCAAATACTGGACATCAAGGGTTCACTGAAGAGAATAAAACTGTAGATGATTGTATTGGAAGGAGGTATAAAATTTGGCTGAAATTTTGCTGAATAGATATCGTAATAGGCAACAAGGGCACTTCATTGCAATTACAAGTCATCCAGTGACACTTTGAGTAATCAATCCTAATATTTAGCTAGGCAGTTCTGGATATAAAACAATACCATGGCATCTAAATGATCAAACATGAAAGTGAGCAAACATGAAAGTGAGCTTACAGAAAATCAGTGGTCAAAGATGCTGTTGATATACCCTATATCAATAGTAAGCAATAAAGCATTTACTTCTGATTTTTAAAATTTGTTTTTTAAAGTTATGTATTAGGCTGATCAGGCTAAATCTGGACAGTGCCTTGTTAACTGCAAAAAAGCTTTCTGTTTAGATGATGACTGTGGGAAGCTCCACACTACTGTTATGTGTTTTCACACCCCCTTAACTTTTTAACTGTGAAAATACTGTGCAGAGAAGAAGCAGAAAGTAAGGACAGGAATGCCATTTCGACAAGTATAGAAGATGTGGAGCTAAAGTACCTACAATACCTATTTTTTCCTTGTTTTTCTTATTTTTTAAATGGAAAACTAACAGTAAAAAAAGGTAAACTCTCCTAGGTTGTGCATGAAAAGTAAATACAGTGGCAAATGCAGCTATTTAAAGAATGGGATGCAGCTGCCTTCCTAGTCTTGTCCCTGCTAGATTAGGAAGTGGCTTTCCTTGGAGAAGAGGATTAGAAATGTATCTTCTCAAAATGAAAACTAGACACAGACTTCTTTCTTACAAAAATCAAAAGCTGCATTGCGTGTAGAACCTCCTCCTCATTGCTCTGAAGTAAAAGCTGTGAGCAAAGCTATATAATCATATATTTTTATGCCAGATTTCAAATAAAAACTGTGGTAAAGCTGCCATTATATTACTGTAATTTGATTAAGGCAATATGATTTTCTCACTACTTAACATATATTTATGTAATTTTAAGTTTGTCACAGGGATTATTTGAGTATCTCTGAGTTAGAAAGAAATAAAAAATCTGGAGTAAATAATCTAAATTTTTTCAAATCTGGAATGTAACTTGTGTGTTTGACAAGGAATGTAATATAATGGAACTCTAGTCCAAAAAAGATGTCTATATATTGTAAAACTGATTACAAACTCATAGAATAATTCCTCATTGACATATTCTCATTATATTGTGTTATTTGCTCTTCTGGGCCTCTGATAACAAAATGACTTTAGGCATCTAATATGTTTGAGTAGTTAAAGGGAAGTTGTGAAGTTATTCCTGATTTCACTCGTGATACCAAAAGTAGTTCTGCAGGTGTGTTTGACAGGGAGGGGAGAAAACACTTAGCGTTTTGCTTTCTGTTGTCTTTTTTTTCTCCTTACAAATAATTTGTGGTCAGCGGGACCCAGCAAGGAGTCGCCTTTTCCTCCAGATGGTTGTGACATTTGAGTAAACCTTGGAGGATTAAAGGCACTCTAGTGAGCACTCACTGTAAACTCCTGATGCAACATGACAGTCCTAATCTGGGTTCTGGGCTGATTAGATGGTAAGAAAAAGCAGGGGAAAAAATCCAACTGTGAAATAACCATTTACACTGATGAAAGACACCAAAAAAAGCCCCGTGTCCTAAGTTTAGACTTTAGATTCAATACATGTACAAAGTTGCACAAGTTAAGTTTTCAAGTATAGTAACTTAATAGCTGTCTGTAAAATAACTTCAGCTAGTTTTCTCTGTGTGACTGAATGAGTACAGCTTGATGCAAAAGTCTTTTCTGTATATTAAAGAGAGTTTGCAAACAATCCAAATGGTTAACAATGGTAAATAATACAGAAATTGATCTGAATGAGATTCTGAAATCTGATTATGCATCACTATCTGCTGTAATAGGATAATAGAAAGGTAGAGAAAGATAAATTCTACCTTTATTTGGAAAAATGGCAAAACTTCACTATATTGCATTTGTTATGCAAGGAGAACTTGTTTGCATAATGGGAAACTTAACCAGAAATAATGTTCTTTATTAATACAATTCTAAAGATCTAAGCCATATTTGATGTATTATTATTTTGATTTTATTAAAGTAAGGAAACAGCTGCTAAAATTACTTGATTTTTTTTTTCCTGTCCTGAATATTTAAAAGCTGAATATTGAACTTTCAAAAACTGGTATGGCAACAGGAGTTGTATTCAGCATTACACATCTTAATTTATTTGTTTTGGCTGAAAGAATGTTAAATTGTACTGCTCAGCACCTCCTGGTACAAGAGCAATGCTTTGGGGATGGCTTGTAAATTTACCTACTTATCTATAGATTATTTTTACTTCACAGTAGTTGAGTAATTTGTTCCTTTTCCAAGTCTATCAGTCCACTATTTTATTTTCAAAGGCAAATACGTGATAGCTTTAGTTTTACAATCTCTACCTTCACAATGTTTAGTTTTTTCCCCCCGAAGGGATTTTAGTGCTGTAGTTAGAGGTGTCACAAAAATATCTGCTGAAAATGAGGCATGTACTTGATGATTTATTCTTGGAAATGTAATTCTATTGACATTCTAGGAAATAAACTGGGGTGTTTAGTGCCAAATGGCATGTACCAAACATACTGTGAATTTTCAGTTATTTGTTTGGTATTACAAGGTTGTGTGTTTCTGCAAAGCTCAAAAATCTCTTAATTATGGTTGCTTATTTGCTGCAAAGAAAATCAGTTGCACAGAAGCTGTGAGAGTTCAAAGGAAGTCCAGTCAGATTAATTTATTTAATGAAGTCTTCTAAATTATTTCTGTACATACTGAATTTCCTTTACAAACACTTTAATTAAAACATCAGGCTTCTTTTTAAAAAGAAAGAGACAAGCTTTAAGGCTTATGCAAATGGATCATAAATGCTAATGGCAGAAAAGTGTACAATTTCATTTCTGGTCGCCCTACATAACACAAATCATTTGGATGTAGTGTTCAAAAGGAAATGCTTTTTTAGCAGTTTCATTAAAAACATGGCTGTAAGAAATAGTAATAAAAATATTTCACCATATTCTTATTTTTTCTGCCTATCTTGCAATTTGAAGTCTAAAACCACTGCATAGCTGTCTGGTATCCAAGTTGTGTCTCTTCAGAACCACCACCAATTCACTCAGATGTGTGGGCTTGAACTCTTAGATTTTGAGAAAATCCTCTGTAAGGGTGAGATAAGAATGTGAAAAAGACCAAGCTTGACCTACCTTAAACTATCCCAGCAAGGATCTAAATTATAGCTTCAAGGGGTTGAACTGGTTACGAGTTGTGAGTGTCTAGCAATCTCACAACACCTTGTTATCTTTGCTGTATGTCAGGACTGTGCCTAGACCAGAACCACAAATGTATTAGAAATATCACAGTACAAAGTTTAGTGCTTTAAGCAAAGGTTCTTAATCTTTTTACTATATTCTGCAAAATTAGAGTTAAAGCAATGCCAAAAATTAGTCAGTCTGCCCAGCCTTCCAGGTTTGTTTGTATTTTATTTCTTATCCTATTTAATGTAGGCTATATTTATAACCACTGTGGTGGGAATACAATGGTGTTGCTGCAGGCTTCCCTTTAATGGATCCTTGCCAAAGATAGACATTGTTCCCATTGCTTGAGGTTGCTCAACTGTGCAAGGTTGCTTGGAAACCCTCTGCTGAGTAAAACCTTCCAATCATTTTCCTTTACCTCCCAAGTCATACCAGTTGAGTGCTTAGGGATTCAGAGGAGGATCACAGTCAATGTGGTTGCTTTTTGTGACCTTTTTGATGCTAAACCAATGACCTCTTAAATGCAGCATTGTAGCATGCAGGACTCTCTGGCTAAAAAACAAACACTGCACCAGCCAAGAGGTAATGTCATCAGATGTCCACAAAAGCAGTTACCTGATGACTTAAAAAATCCTGGAGTAAGAAAAATGCCTAACTAGTTGTTAGGTTCTGCTTTATGTTAAACTATTGAGAAACACATTACCTTTAAATTGTGCTTTGCTGGTTCGTCTCACATGCCACGTGATCAATTCTAAACAAACCTGATGCTCTTTATGCCTAGTTTAGGTTTTCCCACATGCACTTCCTTTTATCATGCTGTTTCCTTTTCTCACTTTGTAGAAATCAATTGTATTTGATACAGCATTTCAGAGTGAATCAGTCACTATTAGCTTGAGCAAGCTGGTGAAAAGGATAAATCAAATCCCATGCTTACTTATATAATTTAGTTTGATCCACAAATAAGTGACCTGAACAATCTTGCTTCTTTGTCTGTTATGTTAAACCAATTACTCTTCTGAGCAGCTAGGATGCTAAATCTTTTCAGTTGGTTTATAAATCATGTTATTTATGTATATGAGAAATGATGAGGCATGGATGCCTTCTTGGTAATAGATATTTCCTTAATACAAAGAATACAAACAGTCTACTGTAATATTATGTGAAACATTGGCTGGTATTGTATTTTCTGGCTGGGCAATTGAATATTGCCCTAACTGTTCTCCAAGTAGCATGAGCTAAAGATCAGTGGGGCAAAAAAGGGTTGCTACATGATAATTTAATCTGCTTTCTATTCTGATAGTTTTCAGTTCTCTCTCTGGCACTATTTTGAGATAATGATTTAAATATTACATTATACATTGACCTGTGTACTGGGATGTCTCTGGTGACTTGGCTCCATGAGGTTTCATGAGTAATGTCACGCTGGCACAGACCCCAGGATATTTGGTTTATTTGGAATGTATTTGCCCTGTGCCTTTCTCTTTTTCCTGACACCCAGCCTTCTCCATTCCTCTTAAGGCTAAACTTTTACTGCTGTAACTGACAAATGTGTATTTGTTATACATCCCTTAACACTTTATAAACACTGCATGACGCTGTTCATTGAGTTCTGAAGTTATAAAAAATGAGTGAATAATACTAGAAGGATTGGCACTAAAGGATAAATTACATGTCCTGTCTCTTTTCGTCTGCACCCAAATTTTTTAATTAGTTCACAGAACCAAAGTGATTGTGTCTTTTCCCAAAAGGTTTTAGGCCAGTTGTAAATTTAAGATAGCAAGTTGGACTGAAATAATAAGAGTTCTCCAGGATATGAAGGAGAGCAGAGTGGCTTGAGACTTCCTAGTCTGGTTATAAGCACTGTGTGAAATGAAAGAGATAACTAGATTTAGGATGTGCTTCTTTCCATCTTACTTGATAGAATAAGGGTTGTGTGTTTGGGTTCTTAACCCCCAAGTTTACATAGTCACATGGAAAGCCTAACCATATTTAAGCCAATAACTATATAATAGAAACAAAAACATTTAAAAAGTGTTAGAATCATTTAAAAAAGGATACATCACAGCTACCCGTCCCTCTATCAGCATGCTGGAAACTGTCTGGCAGTTCCTCATTGATGCAATTCAATAAGATATGTGGGGGTCCTTAAGCAGAGCCGATTCAGTCTTGCAACAGAATGAGATTTTCATGGCAGTTGTACCAAATACTTCTAAGTTCTCAAATCAAAAGCCTGTCTTATAAGAACATCTTTTGTGTCAGTAGGCATCCCAAAGTGATTTTGTTATCTACTGTCTGCGATATTGCCCAGGGCATAGCTCCAGGTTACTGGAATAACCAGCAAGTTCTGTAAATGTGTATGGATAAAATGTCATTCTCTCTTTTTTTGGGGTCATCTTTTTTTTCCTAGTGTAATTCTGCTAACTTTGAGTGTAGATTTTAGTGTTTTCAGTCTATAACTGTAGTAGCAGTGTAGTATTTTGTTTTCCTAGAGATAAAACCACACTTAAAAAATCTTTAATCAAGTCTTTTAACTGGTCTTTTAGGCACTGTGAAACTGATAACTTAATCAGTGAAGTGTAGAAGATTATTTGTCAATGTAGCAAGTTGTGCTCAGTGGGAAAGAGTAATATTATAAAATTTTTGAGACCTCTTTGTTCTTGAGTGGTGCCTGTTAGAATCTTAAAAATTACCATTTTCTTTCTGCTTGTTCTGTATATTTATAGGATGTAGCCATATTTACTTCTGAATCTAAATTAACTTCTTAATATGTTTTTCCTGCTTTAGTTGGACAAGAGTTGTAGTGTTGGAAAACACAGTTTCAGTGTGAGCAAGCTTGGAAGGATTCTATCACTACCACTGCAAGAAGCCACAGGTGCTACATGCAGTCTAATACAGAAAATATTAACAGTGGTTCCAGCCCTTGAACCATCATGGAGCAGCTGAGCTAAATGGGTGGAAATGGACTCCATACTGGGAATGAGGGACTTACTCTTGAAGGGCAAGAAAAAATCTACACATGAAATGCAGACCTGGCAGGGCTTTTTGGGAATGGGAAGCAGAGCTACAGGCACCACGTGGAACCTCCACTGAGTGCTTCTACGGCTGCTTTGGAGGCTATGCAGAGAAGAACTTCAGTGAGTCCAGTAAAGAGCAAAGACTGTAGTATACCCCTATCGGTCCAAGAGGATTAGTTGGTCGACAGAGGTACAGAGGTTGGACCTTGAAAACAGAAAATTTAGTGGAGAATTGGCTAGAAATTTTGAAGGATAGTCAAGGAGCAGTGTACTGTTCCCACTAGTCATGGGAGTTAATGCTGTAACGTAGAACTACACAGAAGAGGTGAAAATAAGAAAGGAAAAATAACTGATACAGAGGATTATATGATTCAACAAGGAAACTGTTCAATAATTCTTGATCACAAAGCATATCTAAATATGCCTTTAGATTTGAGGGAGTTCAGAGATATTTTTGGAAAATCAGAAATAGTAAAAATCTCTTGAAAAAGTTAATAAAGGAGATAGAGATTATTGTTTTGGCATATCTCTGTTCCAGGGTCGCTGAAAGTATTAGAGACTATATACATGCATAAAGTATTTTTGCTTAGAAAAATTCACTCTTGAGTGAGTAAGCAAGAACTCAAGGAGGGGGAGAAGATCCCAAGATCTTTAATCAATTTGACCCATGGTATATTTTTTCACTCTTGAACTAATTGTCAGGATCCATCTTTATTATTATTAACTACTGAAAGAGTATCTGGGAGAACTTGATAGTCTAAATAGCTAGGACTAAGACATTCAGTATTGAGGACTTCACCCAGGAGATTAGTGATGCCCCAGGTGAGAAGAGGAGAACATTCCTTGTACATCTACAAGAGGGGTGAGATGGTGCAGTGAGAATAAGGTACACCTGATAGGAATGATACAGGAGGAGAGGTGACAAGGGCATTTATATATTAGAATGTCGGAGACCACCGTGAAAGAGTGTGAGAGGGTATAAGAATGACATACTGTCATTCACAAAGAATGACAGTATGGATAAGAGAAAGGATATTCATGAACTAGGGAGTAGAAAAAGGAGGTAATATAGCAAACCCCATGAGTGCTGGGGGAAGAAGAACCATTTTGTACTGGGAATTGAGTCACTTACTCTGATTTCCCAAAAGGAAACTGCAGTTTTGAGTGCCCAGACTCACACTTTGAACACTGAATATTATTTCTTGTCATTGCTTTGTATGTGTACATGTAAACACATAAGAATAAAAGCAGCACACTCTAAAAATGCAGAAAATCTCTCTTTTTGACCTGATTTGTGGCAAATCAATTGCATTTATGGCAACCAGGTCCTGTTTGTGAGATAGAACAGTATTTTAAGGAACTGTTTTTTCAGTGAGAGCTTAGTCATTACCCTAAAAATATCTTGGTATTGGGTGATTGTTTTCAGCTATGATTGCATACACCTTAGGTCTTTTATTTTAAAAACTTATAGAATTCTTATGGTAATGTGTAGCATATTATTTGGTGTTATATATGTATGTTCCTGACTTTACTTAAGAATTTCCTGTCATAAAGGTTCTTTAGCTCTCTGACATTAGGTCTTAAGCAACATACAGTCCCTAGATGAATTTACTTTTATTGTCATATACAACCTCTGAGAATTACTGGATATATTTATACAAGCCAACTTTGTTTCCAATCATCTATCAAGGAAAGTTTTAGCAGTGTGCACAGAGGCTTCAATGCCACTTTATTAACATTTGTGAAATTCTCAGGTAGTATGAGCTTCATGGCATCCATAGCCAAGCTCAGAGTCCAGCAGGAGTATGTATGCTCTTAGGCTGGGGAAGTGCAAGTAGAAATGATCAGGTTGAAGTCCTGAACTTCTGCAAGGACTGGAACAAGCATCAGGGTCAGTAGGAGTCTATCATTTTAGTAAATGTCCTGTTGCATTAAAGCCTCACAAGGTCTTACTCATTTTATTCCAGCAGGATTACCTAAGCATGCCAAAGTATCACACAGAACAACTACAACAACAAAAGGTAAAATTGGTCAAGAATAAATACAGCAATACTTTGAACAAAACATTTAATAATTTTCTTATGTAGCAGAAAAAATCTGCTCAAAACAAATTCAATATGCTTTTGTAAATGAGAAATCAGTGATTTCACTTCCATTTACCAAAAAACCCCAAGTTAATTTTTTTGCCCATTGGAAAGGAAAAACTGGAATATTTTATACACTGAAAATAAGGGATTGCAGTTTCTGCATTTTTTTCTTCCCATACATATATACCTTTGGAAATACTTGATGTTGTCAAGGCAAGGAGAATTTACCTCTGCTGTTCTTTGCTGTTGAATTTATTAGTGGACTTGACCTACACTACTGGTTTGAATTCTAAATAGATTCATATCACATCCTTGCAAGATAGAATCACATTAGTAGGAACACTGTCGGGGAAAAAAATGACATATGAAAGTATCAAACTATCACAAAAAAAAAGGAAAAAGTATGGATTTCATTTCAGAAATAAAATCTTGTAAATCATAGACTACTCATTATGAATTTGAAAGAAAAATGAGTCACTCTGCACCCAAAAGCATATAGATTCTGAATTGTTACGGGAGAAGAGGAGTTTAAAGGAAGGCGGTGATAACTGCATAGTTACAAATGAAGTTGCATTAATGCTCTGTTTTTAAAATACAACTGCAGTTAAAGATTCATTGTGTGCCAAATTAAAAGGTTCTTTTTTAACTGGAGTAATAGATGTTGAAGGCCAGATCAAAGAATTGTCATTAAGTATAACTGTATTCAGAGACCAGAATTTTATGAAGTGATTCCTGCATTAAACTGTATTTTGTACTTAACTGAG
Organism: Daphoenositta chrysoptera; assembly: GCA_013397915.1. Lineage (NCBI taxonomy): Eukaryota > Metazoa > Chordata > Aves > Passeriformes > Daphoenositta > Daphoenositta chrysoptera. The sequence continues at coordinate 1,172,641 of VZRO01000504.1, forward strand.
ATAAAGCAGTAGAAACGGGCCAAGATAAGAGTTTTCAATTAGCCTCCTTGTTTTTTTGTCCAAATGAAGAGAAAAGCCAGTGTGTGCTTTTAGGGCTGAAAAGTGGTAGTTAAATGTGCACCAGCCCTTGAAACTGTTTCTGCTCTCTAAGCCTCCATTGTGTGAAACAGTGGGAAGCAAAATTCTCGGTAATCAAAAGATGTAAGGAGGAAAAAATCTGCATTAATATAGATTCCAAATAGCAGTGAATAAAAACTGAGACGCAGCTTTTGGTCTTGGATTTGGCCTCCATTAGTTGGAGTCTATTTGAATTTTTTAATGTCATACTTCTGTTTTTATTGCAAGCTTTGGTACAGTGAGGAAGCTTTCTGATGGAGAGTATTGCAAGTACTGCACATTTGTTAGGAAAAATGTGTGCATATTAATGTAAAATGCATTTGAATGTAAAAAAAACTAGAAAAAATGTTATTATGGACGGTAAAATGAAGTGAAACTTTGTGGATAGCTCTTGCTCAGACGTCACATACAATTTTGAAATGTCCTGCTTAAAAATAAAAGAAATCTTTGGGATTAAGTTTTTTATTAAGTGAGAGAGAAATATTAGAGAACTATTAGCTGTACAGACTAAACAATGAGGAGGCTATAAAACAGAATCCAATATGTGTGGTAATTTTTTTATAATGTAAAACACTTGCATAATGTATAGCATACTCTGTAGGTTTAAAAATGGAAGAAATATTTAACCTACTAGTCTGTACACAGAAAATGCGGAAAGAATTGGGGTCATATATGTATCATCACTGCTTTAGATTTTAAATAGAAAAGAAGGTATACTTGGAAGAATTTGTATCTGCTTTTCTTAATTTTGTGCTGTTTTTCTCTTGAGTTTTAGTTGTGTCCCAGAATGATGAGTAAAATTCGGGCCACCTGTTTTCCACTGGGTCGTTTTTAGTTTCTGTAACTTAGTTATACAGCATGCAAGTATTACTAGCAGAGTTATTTGGGAAAGCTGTTGTGAGTTAATAAATATTCTATAAATGAAATAAAAACCCATCATTCTTTTAGGTGGCAAGGAAAGCCCTACAAAAATGGCTGTTTCATGGTGGAAACGGTGATGTTTTGTGAAGAAACTTGTTCAGTGGCATATAAAAGATGCAGGGCGTTTTGAAAATTAGGTTAACCTATGTTGTTTTACTGACCTGATTCTTTTGCTTTTACGTTGCCAGGGCTGTAATGTGAACTTACCAAAGGCATATTCCATTCCATAGAATGTCATGCCCAGAGTAGGAAGTGGGGGAGTTACCAGGAAGGGAGCCAGTCACTGCTTGGGGACAGGCTGGGCATCAGTCAGTGGGTGGTGAGCAATTTTAGTGTGCAGCAGTTATTTTGCTTCAGTTTTATTCCTCCCTCTCTCTACTTTCCATTACATTTATTATTATTATTATTGCTATTATTATCGTTAGTATAGTTTACTTCTATTTTTTTTATTTTCAATTACTAAGCTGAATTGAATATTATCAATTATTCTTCTCTCGACCCACAAATTTTCCTTCCCTGTTCTCCCCATGGCAGAGGGCTGCGGGGGAATGCACAAGCATTGGTGTGGTACTCACCTGCCAGCTGGGGTTAAACCTGAACACTCTTGACTTGTTTTTGGATGATGTTGGGTAGAAGAAGCTGGCTGTTTGTGAATGCTGTTGGACTGGACAGGTGGCACTCACAGGATTCCTGGTATGTCGTGTGGCAGTTTGTGTTTCCTGGCTATGTGACCTTCAAGCTGGTGTGGGACAAGGCTTTCCTTGGCACTCTGTGGGATGGGTTGTGGGCTTCTCCTGCCCAACACAGTGAGGAAATAGCTTTCCAGTCTCCCAAAGTGTCCCTGGAAAAGGTAGTCTACTACGAAATCGCACAAGAAAAGGAAGAACTTGGTCTACGTCCAGGAAGTTTAAATGACTTATGTAAGAATTCATATAGGATCACATTTTTATTGAAAAGTTAGGTTTATGTAAATAAAAATTGTTGAAAAGATTTTTTGGTAGTCTGAAACAAACCTTTTTCTTGAGGAAAAAGAAAGGAGGAGGAGTCTTGTGCATTTAATTTTTACATGAAGAACACTAAGTCAACTGCATGAATGTCTTTTGCTCTACTTTTTTTGCAGGGTAGTTCTATACCCTGGACATAATTTTCAAATGAAAGAAAGAAGCTCAAGGAGTCAGGTAGTGTTACTCCATCACAAGCATGGAGAGGGGGAGGTGAGGAAGAGTCAAAGGTAGAAAAAAAGACAATAACATATCTTTATCTTTTATTAGGCACTATGTATTTATTTGTATAGAAAGTTTTGCATTACAGGGGATGTCGTGTCTCCTGTGAAGGTAACGAGGGAAGTATCACTGATACTTATATGAGCTGGAGTTGAGTTTAAGCAAAAAATTATGTAGGACTGCCTCCCTCTATTCTTGAAATCTTTCAAGGTTTTATATTTTTGTATTTCAGTAATTGTAGGTTGTTTTTCTTTTCGTATAGGATACAACAGCAACCACCTCTTTAGAGGTTTCTAGGGCATTTAAAAAATTTCTGTCTCCCTCTAAGATTTGACTACTGCTAAAACAGCTGTGAAAAACGGTTGCATTAAGTCATAAATTTATTTACTAATTATAAATTATAGCAATAAATATCCATGAGCCTAAATGGGTTAAACATATTAGAATTCAGTAGGATTAGTGCAATGAGAATTTGAATATTTAAGGAATTTCTCTATCTGCAGGTTATAAACAAGAACTTCTGGTCATTAATGCCCTTTATATGTATATCCTTTCATTTACCCTTAAAAGTATATACGAAACTTCTCTTTAGCCCATGTAAGTGGTAGGTAACATCTGATATATAGGTTGTGGTTCAGTTTTTTTGTTCTTAACACTCTTCTATAGTTGAATATTATTCTCCTTATTTCTGTATGTGCAAGGCGCTGAACAAATCTGGGAGCTGATAAAGTTAGTGGTCCTGAAGTGTGATTGCACTAAGACCCATAGATGTCCAAGTCCTATTGAAATCAAATACAAATTTCCATAACTAAGTGTTGTTGTACATTGCAACTGAATTTAATTGCTGGACTGGAAAGACAAGCTCCCATGAAGCCTAAGGACCAGAGCTGTTCTCTGCAACAAAGACATCTGAATTAGAGCTATTCATCTCCCTTAAAATCAATTGGGAGAAAAAGGAGTCAAAGGTATACATGAATAATGCGTATAATTTCTCTGATGCTGATAAAATCTGAAATTGCTTTGATCATTTGCATCCCATAAATTTTTGTTGCTCTCTGACTATAAAAGAAGCATAGATTGGTTTCCCTGTAGAAGTGCACATATTCACTGGAGGCTTAGTGAGCTACCTTTGCTGCTCCCTTGTTTTCATAACTAAATATTATTTTGAACTCAAATATCCTATTTCCCTCTATAAATATTTGTGGTTGGTTTTGTTGGGCTTTTTTGTTTTTTTTTTCCTGACCTAAAGTGCAAGTCTTCAGTTTTTCTTAGTTTTAATATAAACTTGATTTTTAAAAAAAAAAAAATTTCTTTGGAATGTATAAAAAGTACATGCTCTTACATGCTCTTACAACTTCCTTGTTTTGCTTCCTGAAGAGCATGAAAGCGGTTTTAGAAAAAGAAGGTTTACAGATGAACCTGTATTGAGTGCAGAAAATTAGAGTCCACCCAAGACGAGAAAAAGAGGGATGATATATAGTTGTTGATGTCATGGTAAAAATACCATCTAGTATAGCACACACAAAGAGTTCACTGGAGCATTCAGGTATAAAGAGCTAGTCTGAATGGCTGTTGGGGAACTAAGTACTGCTGCCTCTGGGATATTTAATACATGCCTTACATTTTCTCATTTCAGCAGTTCATATGAGCTATATCTAACCCCCAGGGTTTAAAGAGGGGAGGTTCATTCTAACTATCAAGTTTGAAGATTAACAGTCTTTTGAATTAGTGGATATCCTGAATGCCTTTGCCCTTTATATGAGGTGTTTTTATTGCTCCATAGTTAAAGTTCCACTTGGTTGCATAAGTGATTAATTTACTTAATCAGCTCTTAGTTCTCTGCTTGTACATTGTGCCAACAAAATCCAGTTTTCTTTAACCCTGGTGTTGTTTGTGTTCCATGTCATGGCCATTGTATGTTGATTTTTCTTATTAACATTTTCAAAACTTTTTTTTTTTTTAAAATTTTTAAAATTTTTTTTTTTTTTTTTTTTTTTTTTTGTGTTAAGGGCTTTATACCTGCTAACTAGCAAATCCCTTTACCAGCAATTCTGGAGAGGGAGGAATGTTTAGGAATAGTGACTTTCTTCTTGTTATATCTTTGCCTAGTCGTCATCGACCTGCTCAGCAGTGAATAGGTCGATGCTGGTGATAAAGAGCTTACAGAGACCAGACACATTCATTTCATCCTTTTGCTCTTCACACTGTAATGGGGCCAGGAGCCTCTTTCATGGGAGCTCGCTCTGCAAGAGGTTTTGGCTGTTTCTGGTATTGGAAACTGGTTTGGGGAGAAAACAGAGATGACGACTTTCCTTGCATCCCAGCACCTTTGTAAGTGGGATTTCTGTCCTGGCAAAACTTAATGCTCATGATGCACAGAGGCCCAGAACACAGTCAACAAAAGAGAGGGTAAGTGGCCTTCTGAACCTAAAATGACATCATGTGTTTATTAGTCATGACAATTCAGAAGCAAATTGTCTTAAAAGTGTAAGAATCTGTGCTTTATATGGTTACATACGATATTAGGCAGTGGTCAATGGCTGGTACTACCTACAAAATCCCAACTGAGAATGGCCTAACCTTTTGATGTTCATGTAACATCAAAAAATCAGTGATGATTTTCAACCTACTTTTCATTTCATTGATAACTGAGGGTCATGGTAAGCCACAGCTGATAAAAAAGGTATTTTTAATCTGCAAATACAGATTACTTGTATCTAAGTTTTTTAGTACTTTGCTGAGGAACTCTGTAACTGTTGGATACATCATGAAACACTTGGAAGTTGTAGCAAGCAAGCTAATTTTTAACAGACGAATGGATTTTAACTTAAAATCCAGATTGTAAGTGGCACTTCTCCTTAGCATTAGGCACTTTGCAAACAAATCTGGAGGATTGTGTTGGAAATCAGTGTGAGATGAGAAGAGTGGTCCTTTTGGCTTTATAGTGTGTGAGGCTGTCTTTTGGGATCATAGAAAGAACATGGAAGACTTGGGGTTTTTTTTTAATAAAGGTGCTTAAACTACTTATTAACTTCTTTCATTCTGATGAAGAGTTTGCAGGAGAAATAGAAAGAGCCTGATACCTGAAACTTTCTTTCTATTAATTTGTGGTTCTTCGTCTTATAGTTATCTGAAAGTCAATTTAAGTTAATTTATGTAATGGTATTTCAAAGAATGCTGAATTGTCTGAGGGTTGTCTGATCTTCATTTCGGTGTGGATCTGGCAGCCTTACAAAACATTATAACAATGTGATGAAATGTTTGGCAGAAGAGATAAGATCTATCCCAAAAATATAATTTGAGGCTAAAAGCAATTTTTTTATCTGGAAAATCTTTCACCATAGGAAAAAAAAAAAAGAAAAAAACCCCAGATCATTAGATTGTATGAATTGACATAGCTCCAACTAAATCTATGAGGTAAAGGTAAGTCTTCCTATAGGACTTTAGTTTTTTGCCTGACCTGGGGGAAAGAAAGCCAACACATTTTCACCAGTGAAAATTCATTTTTTGCAATATTCGTAGAGCAACATTAGTTAAATTATTTAAAACATAAGTCCTTTCACCAAGCCTTTATGTTATCTGCAAACTCTATTGACGAAACATCCTCAAATTTAATAATGTGCAAAATGCCTCAGATAACCAAGAGGTAACATGAGATGCAATTTTTTTCCTGCTTTATGCTTGTTAGCTCTTCTCAGATCAACTACTCAGACCTTAAATAAATTCCTTGTGTATTCATAAATGCTGTGGAACATTGGGAGACACCAGTAAACTCCTTTATGGGTGTGCAAGGGAGATCTGACAAAGAAATGAAAAAAAAAGAAGTATAGCAATTTTTTCTACAGTATTTCTCCATTACATAAGTCACTTTGACTTCTTTGACTTCTTTCAAAGAACTAGATGTCGTTATTGCAGGAAAGATGACAGAAGGAAAATAGAAATGCTTAACCAAAAGACCTTGCAGGTGTATAATTTTAGATGGGTTTTTTATCTTTTCTCCTGAAGGCATTCGCATGTGCTGTATAAACAGATACATCTCTCCTTGGCGAAGGTTCTTAAAACTTGTAGTAACTTCTCTTCTCTATGAAAATGATACTTTTTTGTTCAAGAAAGCAACCTCCCTTTGATCTCTAAAAAGAGTTCTTTTATGTACAGTCATTCATGTGTCAACCAGTAGCATTTTACTCATGGTCTATCTATAGCAATTCAGTTTGCAAATTGGAAACTTGATTCAAATGCATGCTTCTAAATACAATAATGAAATTTTTCAATATGACTTACTTCCAACTCCAAATTCAGTTATCTTTTAGTTATTAAGTTTTTTAAGCTCTGAATACTTGCTGCTGACAGAAGAATTTGATAGTACCATGAAAAAAAGCCATCAAGCTGCTTGTATTTAGGCACCTATAAATATGCTGATGGACATGCGTAAAAAAATCCTTCACTGCTGTAGGCTAAATTTTCATATTAATAAAGGTAAAAGGTTAAGATTTTTGTGTAGCTTTTGAATTTAAATCAGAGACAGTCAATATTATCATAGTTAAGACAAGATGAAGCATTTCTAATGTATGATAACAAATATTAACAAAACCAAGATTGTAATTATTAGATGCTTTTGCACATTTACAGGAAGTGATATTTTTTCTGGCATTTTATGCCAAGTGAGTTATTTCACTACCTGAATCTTATTTCTCATGCCCTGCTTTGTATGACTTCATTCATTGCATGCACATAACACAACTCAGAATCAAGAAGTATAGATGCAAGAATTTATGTTTACCAATATGCTCATTCTAGCTGGCTGTGAATGTACTAAAAACACATTTATATGGTTGCTTAATACCCCACCCCTGGTCATTCCATATTAAAATTACTCAGATTGCCAAATGTATGGTTTTTTCTGTGGATGTTCCATTTTCAGGGTATCAGCTTGTAGGGAGAACACTTGCTCTTTAAAAATCAGACAAAACTGGCTGCTTCTTCCACTATACTTCTTGCTTTAGGAAGCAGTCAGGCAGAGCTTCTACACATGCTGTTGTGTCATCCGGTCTCTGAAAGCGTGTAGAAGGCAGAAGCCCATGCTTCTGCTGCCTGTTGCTGTTCTCCAGCATAATAATGTTTAAGTACAAGTTGCTTCTAAGTTGCTGTTGACAGTGATGAAACCTGTTGTACATTTGTACAACAGTGATCTCCTAATTTGAATGGAGATCTTGGAAGTATCTTATAATTTACATCTCAAAAAAATCAAAAAATGCAATGTCTAGTGAAAATATTGAGCATATTAATCTTTATTTTTTAACTCCAGCTTTCAAGTGGAGGCTTGAAAAAACCATTTCCACTTGGATTAAATAAATAAAGAAATAAAGAACTATTTGTAGAGTATGCTATATTCCTTTTCTCTGTAGACTGAGCATTTGAACTCAGCTACCATTGTTATGATAGCTGTGTCCCTCATCTGATTTCTAAAGGTCAGTTTGTGTTATCTTTATCTCTGTAGAGATTTCCTAGGAAGGATCATGGCATGGTTCAATGATCACAGCAGGGTTTTTCCTTCTACAATTTGTAATATTAAAAAATACCAGAAGATTACTGTATAGACTTTATCTGTGTCCCTTAGTATGTACAAAGAATAGCACAATTGTAGTTGTGCACTGGTGTGCAGTGATATGAAACATGAGCAGGATTTGAAAAGGTAGCACTGCCACAAGGAATCTATGAAAAAAAACTATGCATATGCATCAGATATAGTATTCTGGTAATGTCCTGTGGCACTAGTTTTCATCTCTGAATACAATGATTAATTAACAAATAACTGTGAAAAACTCCGTTAATAATTTCATTTTGTTGGTTCATTGTACTGGGACCTCAAATCATTGAAATACAGTTTGTTAAATCCGTACTTGAGTGATGATTACATTTGAGTACTGGATATTTCCATTGTACCTCCTCAGGAGTTTAGATCTTTAAATGACAAAATTTGGTAATGATTGTTTAAACATATGGCCAAAACCAGAAAAGTAAGTACTGTGTTTTTTTCTAACTCATCTGTCTTGTGTAGGTGTTGCATGCATTGAAAGCTTAACTCTGGAGAAATTATGTTGAAGTGTACATAGACTGCAATGTCTTGATTTTGTGTTTATTTTTAAAATTGGGTTCTCCTTTAATAATTTATGATGTATGTTTAAATCCTGAATAATATTTTTAATATTTAAGACTTAAAAATTTTTACTAATTCACAAGGAGATTATCATTATGTGCTACAGAAAAATTTATTGACCTTTTTAAAGACTTCTGAGAGAGAGTATAGCTTGAACAATAGATATATTTACACAGAAAATGTTCCTGAAAAATGCATTACTGTGAAGAGACAGGCTTCAGGGATTAGTGGACACCAGCATTTTTTGCTTCAAGCAAAGCAGCTGAGTACTGATTTGGGTCAATGGTGACAGAAACTCCAACAGAGATCCCACCCTGAGCTCATTAAAATCGATGTTGCTGTGTCACAATTTAATTGGAGTAAGGATGAGGCCTTTGATGCAGCACTCCCGTGCCTGTGTGCTGTTGGGTTCTGACAGCTCATCATGACCTTCCTTTTTTCAACTCTGCAAGTACAAAACAAACTAAGGTCACTACAGTATGTGTTAGCAAATCTAACATTTTTGAAGTCTGTTATTTCACTTCAGTGTCATCCTCCTCTCTATATTTAGAAGTCTTTGATGATTATAACCATCCTTCTGTATTTCTGAAACCAGAGTAGTTTTATAAGCTTCTGTGTCATTTCACAGATCTGTTTTGTGTGGATGTTCCAGGAGTCATTTCCTGACCTTTCCATTTTTGAGAGGAGGACAGTAGCAGCACTGTGGTTTTATGTGCACTTTGTTAGTGCCTAGGTAGTGAGCAGAGGTTGGAGCTGGGAACAACTCTGATAAGAATAACATGATGTGCAAGAGAGAAAGCTTAAGGGTTGCTGTGCACTTTGTTAAAAGGGGAATAAGTCTGCTCTTAGAGGACAACCTGCCTAGATTGGGAATAGGACTTGCTGGTTATTCCTGCAGCAGAACCGACCAGTACCTGATTATATTGCAGATCACTGGACACTTGGTTACTATTCACTGGGTCTATGCTGGATTATTTTGAACAGCTATATATGTTTGTTCTTTACCTATCTGATGCAGAGCACTGAGTGCTTAGAGAGAGCTTGCTACTGCATCTCAGCTGGATACCAAAAATAAGATTTTATGGATTTGTCTTCTACTCTGCTGGGAGCTCTGTTGAGAGGATGTGTTTTCAGTTTCCTATTCCACTTTAGTTTTTCCTTTCTTGTTGTTGGCATGGTTTTTAAATTGCTGTGTGCTCTCTGTTCTCTCCTGTAGAGAAGATGCGGTGCTGTCTTTTTTACTTCTTTATTGATTATTCCGTAAAGCCTCTCCCATGAATATACTGACTTAAATCCAGACAGTCAGGGGTTGAAGATAACATGGTATTTTGTTCTGGTTTATAGATATTAACAGTTCACAACATATATTTTAGGCACTCATGCTAAAAAAACAAAATCTGTTATAAGTTCTGGCAGTAAGGCATAAGCAGGGTAAAAGCTGGATCAAGTTAGGCACTCATGGGAAAATTAGGTCCAGCTAGTATTACCTGAATAATCTGGTTTACACTTGATTTCAGAAAGGCAAGGCTGTAAGTCTGTGTGGTCCTGAAGCACAGGGATGACAGTGTTCTAATGCATGGTTTTATGAATTGCATTCAGTGGATATCACTGTGAGCACAGGGCGCATTAGCACATCATTGCCCTTGATCCCGTGTTCCTGTGATTTACTACCACCTATTTCTGGGGCCACGTTTGGTCTGGTTTGTTCCTGCCAGGGATATAATTTCCCATGGTGGTGGATCAAAAATAAAGGCATTTTGCATCTAAATGCTGCTGTTCTGCTTGCTTCTTGAGCCTGTGGCCGAGTTCCTGGTACGAAGAAGGTGGCACACTCTGAGCTGGACCCACAGACAATCGAAAAGAAAACATGATTAGTTCTTCTCTGGATTGGTCTGATGGGACCACCTATTTGTTACACCTGATGCAGGGGAGGTGGCTCTACATTTGTGGATGGACACTGCAGGGTATAGTCCACTGTGAGATGGATTAAGCGTGGCATGAAAACTTGCTCTCTGTTTGTTAATAAATTGAACCTTCCAACAATTAGACCCGAGTGTAACACTGTCTATCTTTGTTAGTATTCTGCCAACATGCAGACATATTTGTGCATCCTCATGCCTGTTTCTTCAGTTTTGTGTTACTGATGTAAAACCTGAACTTATGTTGGATATCTAGATGCACAACTGTATATACAGACCACATATCTATATATTTCAAATGACCTAGATAAGAGTAAAGCTTCAACACTGATAGCTGAAAAAATTGCATAGCTGTGAAATTAATCTAGTGAAGGGAGCTCAAATAAGCATGACACTTATTTTTATTATTTTTTCAATATTCTGCTATACAAATAAGATTGAAGTGTATCTTAGGACCTTTTGTGCTCTCTGAAAAGGGGTTAATATAATTCAGTATTATTTTGCATTCTTCTATTTTTACTGTAGATGTATGTGCATTTTTACAGTCTTTTGTGGCATAACAGTGAAACATAAATATTGAAAGATTGTTTTTCAACAGCTTGTTTTTTATACTGGGAATTCTTAATGTGTGCATGGTTCGTTCTTCAGAATGCCTAAAGAGCAAGGTAAAGAATATTAAGGAGATGATCCATAACCACTTCTAAATAGCTCTGAATTGTATGTTGATTAGTGTTGCATATTAATAGGTACTTGGGAAAGTGGGATGCATAATTTTCACCTCTTTTCACCTCTCTTTTTACAGTGTCTTTCAAGTATGTACGTATGTGCCTTTTGTGTTACTAATTTGTAATTTTTGGGTTGGTTTCAGAGCACATGTTACACAGTATGCTATAATATTTGAACTCAATCATTCCTAGAATCATAGAACTGATCCTGAGTTGCAAGGGACTCATAGGGATCATAAAGTCATAGAATGGCATGGGTTAGAAAATACCTTAAAGATCATCTAGATCCAACCACCCTGCAGTGGACAGGGACACCTTTCACTAGACCTGGTTGCTGAGAGCTCCATCCAGCCTGGCATTGAACAGTTCCAGGGATGGGTCATCCACAACTTCCCTGGGCAAACAGTTTCAGTGCCTCACCGCCCTCACACTAAAGACTTTTTTCCATCAGAGTCCAACTCCTGGCCCTACACAAGGCACTCCAAGAATTGCACCATGTGCCTGAGAGCGTTGTCCAAACACTTTTGAGCCCTGTCAGGCTTGGTGCTGTGACCACTTCCCTGGGAGCCTGTTCCAGTGCCCAGCCACCCTCTGGGTGAAGAACCTTTTCCTGATATCCAACCTAAACCTCCCCTGACACAGCTTCAGGCCATTCCCTTGGGTCCTGCCACTGTTCACCAGGGAGAAGAGATCAGTGCCTGCCTCTCCTCTTCCCCTCACAGGAAGCTGTAACTGCAGTGAGGAGACGACTCCCCTCAGTCTCCTCTTCTCCAGGCTGAACAGACCAAGTGACCTCAGCTGCTCCTCACACGGCTTCCCCTCAAGGCCCTTCACCTCGTGGCCCTCCTTTAATTGCTGTATATCCTTCTTTTATTGTGGCAGCCAACTGCACGCAGCAGAGTGCAGAGCAGAGTGCAGAGTGGAGCAGGACCATCACCTCCTGCAGCTGGCTGGTGATTCTTTGGGGAAGCACTCATCAGGATTGGTGCTAAGCTAGGGGAACCTGTAAAGTGAACTGGCTATGGACTGCTTCTGTCCCACTTGAAATCGAACTTAACCACTGAAATTGCTAACTAAACCGTACTTGAGCTTTTTTTTTTTTTTTTATGCTAGGCTAATGTGCTTTTATACTTTAAGATATTTGGTTGTCCAGACAGTCTTGCACACAATTTCAATTTTTCATTTCTGCCTACACTTCCTTATAAGTCTGCAGAGTACTTTCTGCTAGCCATAGTTAGATTTTTCTCTCTTAAGAATTGCATCAGTCATGGATTGTATTAGATTTTCCCATATTCCTCTTCATGCTGCTTCGTAAGCAACAATGATGGCACTCAGATAAGAATACTGGGAGGAGGCTTAACAATGGTTGCTTTTTGGTTCTAATTACTCATCCTGGCTCTGGAGCACACCCTCATAGACCTGAAATTATTATCTATTGAGAAATCATTACTCTTACACTAAGTAGAGGCATTTAAACTACCTTTTGCAGCTCTTAAAAGCTGACTTTAGATTGAAATGCATGTTGATAATGGGGAGTGGATTTCTCTATGTGCTAGAAGTGATTTCCCTAAGTCAGTCACATATAGCTGCACTAACTTTCAGCCAGATGCATGCAGGTTTTGTCATTAGTGTGAAAGGACAATTTATCTTACAGTGGTGGAAAAAAGTTACTTGGAGACAAATACTGAACTTTGGCAGGAGGTAAAACTCATAAAGACAAGTGCCCCAAAAAGCCCACATGGTTGGCAGGTGAATGGCATCGAGCAGTGTTACTTGCAGTTATAGGTAAAGGCTTTATTCTCTAGTGTGTGGTTTTTGTCTGTCTCCCCTGAGAATACTTGGTAGTAATAGCTCAAACCTATTATGAAATGCAGTATACAATTTAATCTTTACAAGTTTTCACATGTTGCCAAAAATGATGCATTAACTCTGCACACATTAAGTAATAGATATACCTGAATGTAATACACTTGATAAAATTTTGTGTGTATTAAAATGCGGAGGACTAGCTTTTAAAAACTATGTTTTTCAGTAGAAACTTTAGACTCGTTCTACAAAAGAATAAAAGCATGAAGGGGGGGATGGGAGAAGATGTCTTATTCATAGAGGTTTGGGTACTGAGTACTCTTCTGTCAGCTTTTAGAGCTATTAAGTGCTATCCTCTAGCATCTCAAATATATGCAGCTTTGGAAGAGAATAAGCACTTTCTAGTTGTCCAGCTTTAAATGAGCTGATCATTAAACAAAATTGCTTGAATAAATTCAAATGAAGAATTTTTATATTAACTGATGAAAGTGCAAAGATGGTGTTGGTATAGAGCAGTACATGAGTGCTGCAGTAAATTTTGATCCCAGATGCTTAGCTATAGTTGTCAGCAGTCAAAATTTCAAGAGCAAACACACAGGTATTCTAGTGTAGCTTCACTGCGAGCAATTTTTGAGGCAATTCAAGGAGCTGAATTTACCCTTTCTGGAAAAAATACTTTCCAGAAAGCTGCCTGGTCTAGTTGCTGCTACTTGTAGAGGTGCTGTATTCAATACCAGAGGTAGCAGTATTACAGAATTTACCTGATATTTGCAGAGAGTGAGCAGCAAGAAGCTTCTCACAACATGCCTTCCCCTTGATGTGGCATCATGGAGCTCTCCTTCGTACCCATTCTGGTTCAGATTGAGGTCAAAGAGTTAGATATTTGTTGTATGAGAGTGGATTGTTGGCTGTGTCTTGATACTAGAACTAATTAAAAGGAAGTTGTAATTATTACTTTCCGTAACATGAATATCCAATGATAAAGCATAAAGACCAAGGTATCCTTTAATATTTCATGCTCTCATTCTTAATAGCTGTATATACATTTATTGGGAGCTCAGGTAACTACAAGAGCTCAGGAACAGAATAGTAGACTACTTGATGTTTTCCTTTTAATAATGTAAATAAAGATACGCTATATATATATATATATATATACATACATAAACTGGTGGGAGATACTTGGAAGAGGTGCTGATCTGGGTTCAGGAAAAGGGGGTCTGGCATTGCTCAGTGGGCGGTGAGCAATGGCATTGTGCATCCCTGGTTTTTCCCTTTTTACTATCAATAATGTTGTCATTTACCATTATTACTGTATCTTACTTTATTTTCCATTATTAAACTGTTCTTATCTCAACATACAAGTTTTACTTTTATTCTCCTCCCCATTCTACTGGGCCAGGGAGAAAGGGAGGGTTGAGTGGGCGGCTGCGTGGTGCTTAACTTCCAGCTGGGCTTAAACCATGGCAATATTTAACCTAGTCAAATCTCCCATGGTGTGGAGGTAGAAACCTGAGAGAGTTAATATGTTTTAGCACTAAACCAAACTTTACATCTCTTTTAGAAAAAAACCCTCATTGTTATTAAAGCATCAGAAATGACAATCCTGCTTTTCAAACCGTTCTGGTGAAGTCAGTTAATGGTTGCTTGAAAAGCCTCTCTTGGTGAGACACTGCTGTGCTCATAGCTGTAGTAAAACACTACACCATTTCATTTTCAATGTCACAAGATTTGGACCACAAATATGGGAATACACATAAATATGCATACAAAAATAGAAACAGACTGATCACACAGCAAGAATATTAGGATGCATGCCACACATTCTTTGATAACTGCTGGCACAGGGCTTCAGCACAAGAATTTGAGTTCCTAAAACCACCTGGTAGGTTGAGTTGAAAACCTTTTGAAAAATACATCAAAAAGTTCCTATGGCACTGCAGGGGATACTTATGCACAGAATAAAAGAACTGGTGTAGTGTTCTGTTCAGCAATTCTTAACCCACAAACATTTCTGAATTCTAAAAGTATTTTGACAATTCTTTGTTAAAATACTACTTAGTACTTAGCATCTTGCTCTAACTCTTTTAAAGTAAAATCAAAGTCAAAAACTTAGTGTTAGATTTCTTTCCTTTTACTTCTGCATCTTTAAAAATAGCTTGTGAAAAGTTTTGGAAAAAATGCAGTGGTTCCTTTCCTGAAAACAGTGTGGGTGCCTCTGAAAAGTAATAATCTTCTACATTCTTTTAATAGAATTCTGATTATATTCTGAGGGAAATGAAAATGCAAGTGTGTATATGAAAACCAAGGAGAAGGCAGGTTTTACCAATGCCATATGAAATGGGGAATAAGATATGGTATATTCCATAAAGCTATCTGAAGATTGCATGGCACCAAATTACATGGCTCCTATCATTGACTGCAGTAGACTGAGTAAATCCAGTTTGAGGTGGGTGTGAGGAAGACCTATGAATTTTTCCTGTGGCATATCCAGATTATTCGGATTGAAGTCATAAAAAGTTATTACTCTGCTTCATTGCTAGTTGCAGAAAGTGTAATGATATTGGGGGTTTACATTGGGTTTTGTTTCTTTTCGCTTCTACTATGACACACCTAGTTTTGTGGAGGCAGTTCGGGCTCAAAATTTAAAACTCGATATAAATTTTTAAAAATATTTTCAATTCTGGCTCTTTGTTGAAGTTTATTTTGCAAATGTGAATAGCATGATAATCATATAACAAAGGCAGATATTTTCTATATTATGTTGTGAAATCATCTCTATATTCCAAGCTGTCATTTATATCAGTGTTGCAGTCTTTTCTTATAAATCAGTATAATTAATTGACTCATCCAAGAACCATCACAATATTCTTGACACTTGAAATGACTTGTGTGAACAATAAGAACACTGTGATGTGGACATGTAGGCAGACGGGAAAACAGAGAAGAGCTGAGATCACCAAGTGAAATCCCACTTGTCTCATTGCTCCAAAATTTATAAACATGAAAAATAAAACATTTTGGCATAATTTTTTTTCTTAAAGAAATTGATTGTGTTTTTCATTATATGTCTGCTGCTGGTTAGTTATACAAGGCAATTTTACTGTATGTTTTAGGTAAGGAGCATAAAATTTCAGAATTGGCTAGTATGTTGTTCTCAAGTACCTAAGTGGTTCTCAGCATGCTTTCAAAAGGGATGTTAAAAAGAAAGTTTTATTTAAAAACCTTTTATTTTCATGTAAAGGCATCATGAAAAGCTGCGTTTTCCCCAGTAGGTCCTTCCAAATCTTTTTTATTGTTTACTGTTAAAAGTGTACCTTGTTTTCCTATAGGTTATCTATCTTCATATTTTAAGTATAGGATCTTCTTTTAAATTTTTCGCAGTGTCAGTGCTTAATTAACCTTCAAAGTGTCTGCTGAGTATGCAATATGAGCATCTGAAGCACTGTCATTAAAGAGCCTGCTTTCTCATTTCTTTTGGTTTTCTCCTTTCCATTTTTCCAACACAATATTTAAAAATACTGAAACTAGAAATAATGTATTTTCAGAAGAGTTTCTTCTATGTTCCAGGTCAACGTAATATCACTGTCTGCATTACAGAGTTCATAGAAGTCACTTCTATTAATGATGTTGCCTTTGTCAACTGATCTGATGAGTCCATCAGACATCATGTTTTAACAAGAATTTTTTTCCTGAGAAGTCCACTAATGAGAGCATTCTTCATGTTTGTGTTCTTTTTATAGAATTTCTGTGCCTGCTAGACTGAATTTAAAGTCCATAATCAGGTGAAACTGTGGTCATTACTAAGCAGCAGAGAATCTAGGACCTGGAGCAGTTTCTGATTAATTACCCAACATCTTATGATTACCTTATTATTTGGAGCAAATTTCCACTTGCATGGTTTAGCCGTCATTTAAAATGATGCCAAATGCAATTGAATGGTGGCCTGACATTTATGAGAGATGTTTTCAAACAGTTGTTTGAGTGGTTCTCAGATGAAGCTTTGGCGTGCAGAATCTATTGTAGATAGAAATAAAGCAATCATCCAAAGTCCGGTGAGCTAATAATTGTTAATAGGCACACAAATGGGAAGACCATAGGGCGTTAATTAGTGCTCCTGGTAGCTGTCATATGGAAGTATCATCAGTTGAAAAGGTCACTTGAATGTTCTTACAGTGAGGACAGCAGCCTTTTCGTAGTGTCTGGAATCTCTCCTTCTCTTCCTTGTAAGAAAACGCAAGAGAATTAGTAGAGAACTTGTGGTCTTGTGTACTGATATTGTTTTACTTGAAGAGAATTTCTGCACCTAAGGTTACTACTCCACTTTTCATCCTTTGACTTTGTGGTATGTGAAAATTGATTAGATATAAATACTTACAAAGCCATTAAACTAACAGTATAACCTGCTATTAGCAAGATTTTTCACACAAGTTTCTGTGACATTTCTGCTTCTTTGCTGGCATCTGGAAGAATTCAGGATTGTGATAATGATGTTTGTATTATATTTACATACTCTCTATTGATTCACATGAATCAATGCCTGTATTCTCAGTCCCACCTGACACAGACTCTGAGATCCGACAGTTGAGCATGGTGCCTGGAAATGTGGAAGAAATTGTAAGTTTAGGAGCTAAACTTGTACTCTAGCTCAGGTTTACTTTACACTTACGAACTCGTGTGCACTGTCACACCAGTCCTCCTGCCAGAAAACTTTAAAAGGGATTGAAGTCAGCATAATTTCCTCTTGAAAAGGTATGTGTTGTTCAAAACAGCAGTCTTCACAGAGATCAGGTTTTTATAGAACATGGTCACTAGCAATTGCTCCCATGAAGTTACCTTATTTTCTAGTTTCAGTTTTATGTCAGAACAGCTGGATAATTGATCAGATCTAGTGGTAGTCTATGTTTGCATCAAAATGCAGATTTCCAGTGTAAAATGAGACAATCATGTTCAGAGGTGCTTCTTTGATATCCTCTGTATTATGATCTTACTGGTAACAGCATTACCATTAATACTCCAACTGCTAGGACTGGCTTTACGATGGATCATTGACTGTGAATTTCTTTCAGCTGCCACTTATATTTACTCTGTAGAAGCACTCAAATTATTTCAAGATGCTGCAAGTAGAAACATTTTTTTTTAAATTATAAAAAGCTAATTCAGTAAAACAAATTTTACAACCTCTACAGGACTTACAAACAATTGAAGTGTTATTTTTAGATAGACAATCTAAAGAGTCTTGACCTAAATGTTTCAGTGCATGATTTTAAATTAAAATGAAATTAACCTGTTGTTAAGAAAATAAAATTAAATATAAAAATCTAAGGATAGTTTTCTGTGAATATGTCTTGTAGCTTTAATAATTTTTCAAAAGAAAATAGAATGCATTTTCTCATAAATAGCCTGTATTATTGTTCTGCCCTATTTCAATCCACATGGCCAGAGGAGAAAAAGAATGCATGATCAGAGTTTCATGAAAAGGTAAAGCTTAAATTTTCTCCACTCTCTTTCTTTTTAATGCTTTTGAGGACGGAATCCATTAGGAGCCAAACAAAGCACATCTGTGTTGTTGTCCCTACTGACTGTCAGCATACAGTACATTCAAATACTGCAGCCAGAAGGCGTTTTACAAAAACAGCTTTCAAGATGTGCTCTTGAAATGCATTTGTCTACTCATTATACAGTGCTATTTTTTTTGTCAGAGGGGAGTTCTGTAAATAAAGCATCAAGGTCTAATATTGCAGTAGCTGATAGCAATAAAGTAAACTAGAACCAAATAACCCGCTTTTCTTTACACAGCTTTGTTTACAACTGTGACCAGTAAAGGAAAAAAATAAAAAAGTATTTATTTTTTGTTATTTTTGCAAACACTTGGACTGTCTGGAGTGGCTTTGCAGCAGAAAATGCAGTAATTGTTTATAAACATAACAGGATTGACGACAATTTGCAGATTCAGCTGCCTCATGTTTGACCTATTCAAGTAAGACAACTATATTGCAGCAATATATGCAGATGGAAGGAGTACAGCTGCCTGGAATTTATAGTCCTTTTTGTTCCCAAACTCAGAAGAATTGTTAATCCCAGAGTCCTGCTGCGAGGTTGGTAAAAATGAGTTCTGTAATTCAGATCCCATAGGTTATGGCAACAAAATGTGTGCTTGGATATTTTGGGGACATTCACAGGACTATAGGTGAAAGTTGGGAGTTTCAACAGTCTGTTAGACCATCTTTTCTTTTGAAGCATCTTCTTGTGACACTAGAAACAATACTTGCAATTTATAAAATTACCATTGAAGTACCAAGTTCTTATTCAAAATTTAAAGGGTAAAAGCTTGGCAGAGGTTGATTATATTTGCTTGAAGTGGGGCTTTAAAAATATTTAAATGCTGTCAATTGCA
This sequence comes from Daphoenositta chrysoptera, assembly GCA_013397915.1. Lineage (NCBI taxonomy): Eukaryota > Metazoa > Chordata > Aves > Passeriformes > Daphoenositta > Daphoenositta chrysoptera. The sequence continues at coordinate 1,191,906 of VZRO01000504.1, forward strand.
TTAAAATGTTATTGAATAGTATAGTAAGAATAATGTCTTGTTAATTATTTTTGCCACAGATTTGAAAACAACACTATGCAATAAGAATAGAATATGAAATAATACTGAGTTTACAGAATATCAAAAAACTTAAAAAAAAAAATAGCAGGTGCAGCACTGCACTTTGACTTTTCAGAGAAAGGGTTGCTTAAAGGTACTTACGTCTTCAATAACTAATTTAAGAAGGAAACATTTTGGTGGGATGAACTTCTTTTGTTCAGGATTGTTCATTAGAGATCTTAAAAAGGTGGGCTGCATCTGTTGCATTCAAAAGAATGAATCTGTCAGGACAGGCATATCCCCCTGGCTTTTGAGTACTGCTGCCCTGGTTTTATACTCAATAGATGTGCTTTTGCCAAAGCTGACAATAATATCTACTGGATACTGCCTTACAACTGGGCCTTGAACTTCACTTTTTCAAACCTTTGTTGGTGGGACGCTGGTTTCTGGATTGTCACTCTGTTAGCCTGATGAACTAATTGACCTAGCAGGACTCCCTGTGGAATTGCAGCTTCTGCTTAGATCATCAGGAGCACAATTTGTTGTTTCATTTCCTCTTCGAGTCCCATCAGGGAAATTGAATTGTGAAAAGACTACCTACTGGGAGCATTCAGCCCTCATGACTGAATAAGTAACTTTATTTTTTTGGTACTGTCTTAATTAACAACAAAAAGGGGACTTTGTTACGAGGGAGTCTGCTGTGATTTTGATCCAGCTGAGTGGCCCCCGTGGCAGGAGCACTTGATCCCACACAGCCTCGGGAGGCCGGGGCCCTGCGCAGGTGCGGCGCGAACACAAAGCCCATCCAGCTTGGAGAGCCGCGCTCGGGGCAACCCACAAAGTGCTACCGGCCCGTCACCCCGCCTGAAGTCTGCAGGTATGACATGTTTGGCAGAAACATTCCACGGGAAGAGATCTAGCTTGTCTAGACTTAATTGGTAACAATAATTAGTGCTGTTTGCTCAGAGGAGTTTGTACGTATCTGTGAAAAGGTACAAACCGTAAGAGTTTTCTGGGCTCTGCCATCATAAGACAGTGTAATGATCTTAATATTAAGGCTGCCTATTTTTTCTTAACAGGACACACACATTGGCACATCTCTTGTTTTTCCTGTCTCTGAACTATATTCCATCAAAATATGCTGAAATTAGGTGTGAAAATTTTTATTCTTGTGGTCGGCATTGGACTTACTTTTCACCAGTCTTTTTGAGTTCACTTCTGTGTACAGTTGAACAAGAATGATTTTGTTGACTCAAAGGAAAAAATCCTGGGATTCTTTAAAGGACATAATTGAATAAATTCTCTTTTTTTAAAGTTTAATGGTGACAAGTCTTCATAATAACAAGTTCCAAAGCAAAGGGCATAGGAGAAATAATACTACAGAAAGCTTAGTGTGGAGGCAGTTTTTTCAGCATAAACATTCCCTGTTTCCAGATAGGAAATCTAACATTCTGAAGTAATAATAACAAATCTGAAATAGTAATAGCTGTAGGTTTATTTTATGAAGCTAAAGGCAAGGAAAGGTGGCATTAGAAAGACCATCCTTATGATTTACAAATCTGTATTCATAATAAAAATAAATTTACAGGGAGGAATCAAATTTTGTTTGTTTTACACAAGTTCGTATTTCTAAGCTTATGAAGCAAAATTAATCTATTATGTTATGCAATTTTGATTTCTGTTGATTTTTGGAGGTTATGGGACTGAGACTGGTATGGACACCAATTTATTCTCTGCAGCTCAATGGGGGAAGGTTTTCCCATCATGGAAAAGGGCAAAGCCATCAGTTAAAATTTAGTGGTAAACACCTTAATTTTGTTTGTTCTTATACCTGAGTTCAGTTCTTGGTAATGTGATGTTGAAGTCAAAAGTGAAATAATGCTTTCATTATACTCAGAAAATATATAAAAATGTATAAATATATATATATATAAATATATAAAATATATAAATATATAAACCACAGAAAATGGCTCTACTTTCCCCTTTATTTTCCTGTTTATTCTGTTTTAGTTTGGTTTTTTTAACAGTCTTTCCACATAGGTTATGAATGTTACATGTGAACATGCACAGAAAATACTGACATGCATCCAGAGAGCACTTAGCTTACGTGTCCATCACCATAAAGGTGATATGCAGAATGCCAGCTGCTGTGCTGGGGGAAGTGGGGGATAGGAAATAGGGCAATGCCAGTGGTATTGGTCTAGGAGAGGAAAAGGGAAAGCAGGGGTAGGATGGTCAGCAAGGCAGCCTCCTCTTCGTCTCTGAAAGGAGGGCATTTTTTGATATTCCTGGAGAAGACAGAACATACCTTTCTTCAAAGGGAAAGACTAAAGATACGGGTTGGCTTCTGGAACACAGCATTATTTTGCCATGCTTATTGGCCATAGCTCAAAAGAAAATATGCTTATTTAGATGTTACAGCTTAAGGAGAACAATTTTCAGAAATTTGTAGATAGCCATTCTGTGGGTGTCTTGCTCATTCTCTTCCCCTTGGATTCCTGGATTTCATCCATGAAATATACAGATACTTCAAAGGAGGAGTATATCTGAAAAATTTCTTCAGTTGAAAAGGCTGGAAAACTGCCTGTAGAGCAGAAGACAAGATTAGAATTTATTGATGGCTCTGGTCTGTGGTGTTTAGTTTCTTTTTCTTTTTTGCTTGTTTATTTTTCCAAAGACGTGTCTGCTGTTGAGTTTCAATGTCTTTCAAAACAACGTGGTGGGCAGCTTTCTGTTAGTGTTAACACCAACTCCTCTACATTTGAACCTTTTAGCTAAACAGATTTTCATTCCAATTTGTGGTATTTACAAAGATCCATGAATACAGCACACAGGGAAACCTTCTTTTCAAAGGAGACTAACATCTGAAGAACCTATTTGTTGGCCATGATCAAAATTTTTTTTCCTATCTGGGTTACACAGAACTATATGGAGACCACTAATCATGGTTTTTGCTTATAAAAACGTTCCTGTAATTTTCTTTTTACTTGAATGGAAGGTACATAAAATATGGCAATTCTTTGGCTTCCACGTAAGGAATCAGTGCTGCAGAAATTCTGCATATGGAATAATGATATTCTATTTGTATAAAATAATGATATTCTATTCATATTTTATCGAAACCAGTGGATCTCTTGTATGAGAAAATTCACTTCAATTTTGTAAATATTAGTGGGAGTTTTCACTCTTATAAACTGGTTAAACCTTGTTATTATCCCCTTAAAATGCAGCTTCAAGACTAAGCAAGTCTATTGTTTGATCAAGTCATTGAATGTCTTTCAAGATTTTAATTGTAGGAAAGTTGAGCAAAAATGTCTAGACACTTATTAAACAAATCAGCCATAGTCTCAGAATGCATTTATATCAGAGAATCCTTTTTTCGTTTGGGGAAGGTTGGTAATCTAGTTTTTGGGGAGAAGGAGAATGTATGTGTGTGTTTGAGTGTCTGTTTACACGTATATCTAAATATATATAAAATAGACCTATATAGGCAGACCATTTTTAATGTGTGAAACAAGAATTTTTGCCTGTATCAAGTTATTTATCAGTTTTGTAAAAAAATGCATTATCTCTAGGGTTTGTGTGGATAAATTAAACAAATGATTCCACTTTCTAGGCAAATAGATTAGCAATCTAAAATACCCCGTTGGGATCTGCAGCTCCTCAGGCTCAGTCTGTGGGTGAACTGTTGCACATTTGAATGAGGAATGATGTGTTTGAAATATATTTAATTATCCTTGGTGCTGGATGCTCAGGGGCATGACTGGTCTTGGTGAAAGTTAGGAAAGACATCGTGTTCCTCAGCATTGTGTTGTCTGTGTTCCTGTCCCAGGTAGTTGTATTCCTGATACATCTCTCTGAATACTGGAAAATCTTAAATGAGACTGAGAAACTGGCGAGCAGTACCACAGTCTTTCTAATGAAAGTTCTGTTCATGACATCCACAGTTCCCTGATGGAGCCACCAAGACCTCTTCCTCTTTGATAATTTGTATGCTGCATTCAGAGTGGCTGGATTATAGAGCTGCAAATTAAACGTATAGTAAACTACAAGAAACCTCTGCATATGTGATGGCATTTCCCAAACTGTCTCTTTTTGCTGCCTGGAAGAAATCTGCATGTAATTATGTTTTAATTTATGCCAGTAATTTTCAGGTGCCAGGATAAAAGGTGCTTAAAAAATTACACAGGAAAAGTAAAGGCAAATACTTGCTATTGTATAAAAACAGAAGAGTAATGTAAATAATGCTATTAAGAAATCCAGTATGTTTGTGCACACAGGAATTTTTGTTGCCAAAGTATTTAATGTTCAGTTTTCATTTTCTTTTTTTCTTAAATCAGATACTTTGATCAAAGCAGGCAAGTTGCCAAATAGCTTTTTATCTTATAACAGAAATAATAATGTAAAATATGAAGTAATTAAATTTGAAGCACCTCACAATGAGATTCAAAAGGTGCTGTGAAATGAATTAATTGAATGTTTGTGAGACTTTTGCAGTGCCTTCTATGTTAGGTATTTGTTGCTATAAGGTCAGTGTCAGTTATGGTAAAACTCTTTTTGTTTCAGGTATTTAGTGTTGGGTTGTTTTTTTTTTTTTTTTCCTGTGTTGTAAAGGACTGGTAAGATGTTGGTTTGATAAAGGGAAGTCAAAGAGAAGAGAATCTTTCTTTTATGATGTGTATAAATACATATTAAAATTGCAACTTCTTTTTTATAAAGTATTTTTAATGTAATTTTACATTCCTCACCAACTCGTCTGTAAAACAGGATTACATTTCTGCTAAAATAAAGGTGTGATGTATTTAAAAAAAAAAATTACAATTGTGTGAGTGGTAGTGTGTCTGAGAGGACTTTTAAAGTGTTCCAAAGCCCTTTGTACAGTGTTTCATTGAACCTTTCCTCCTTCCTGACTGGCCAGTGTAAGTTAATAACATTATGATTAGGTTATATATAACAAAACAACCTTATTGTTAAGTTACAATACTCTTGAGATTTTTGATGAACAGTCTTTTGAGACTGTTCCAAATAACTCTACCACAAGCATGTTATCTCCCTTTAGATGTAATCTTTCTGTAGTGTGGCAATTTTTTTTTTCCTTGGGGCACTGTTATTGGCTCTGCTTGGAAGGCTTCGGTCACACAGAAGCAGCCCCACTTCAGAGTGGGCAATGCTCGTAATCTGTGTTTTGTATAGGGGCTTCTTGAATGAACAATGTAAGTGTTCAGTCAAATTGCATATATCAAGCCCCAAAGATATTTTATTGTTTTGCATTAGCACCAAAATTCTAAGGTTTAGACATTTGGACTATTTTTAAACAAGTAAAAACAAAGAATCTAAATGGCATTATTGACATAAGATGATGAGGAAGTAATTTCTTAGAGTACTTACTCTTGAATATTTATTTCTTTATATTAAAGATGTTGTTTATTAATTTTTAGCAGGGTTTGAAGAAGAATTGGTTTAGAACTGGAGGAGAGAGATATGAAGGCAAAAGGAGCTTAAGTCTGTGTTTTGCTAAATTAGCAGCAGCTTTTGGTTTAAATTGCATTGTTGTAAGTACAAATAGATTTTACTGCTGTCACCACTTAGAGTTTGCAGTGTGTAAGTATGCACAGAGCTTAAGGAAATATTCCTAAGTTCATGACAAATAGCATGGTCAGGTGAAACTGCTCAAATGTTTTTTCCATGTTTTTAAGTTGTAGGAAAGAAATTTGGGGCTTAGTGTTCTTGTTCCTTCTTTTCTTTTTTTTCAGACTTTGTTGTGACTTTCTTGCATGTTTTGACTTGAACTGAACACATTTCTTTGCTGTCTCGTTCTTCAGTGTGCCTTCAACAACTCCTGTTTTCCTTCTGTTCAGTCTCACAGCTTTTCAGTACTGAGCACATCCTTGTTGGTTTTCTGGAGGATTATATTGCATATGACATGTCATATCCCCTGTAGCAAGGTGAAGTTCCTGCAGATATGTAAATTGTTCATACTGAAACAGGTATTACTCACAGATTGTTTTATCTTGTACTTTCTTTAGTTTTGCTAGATGGTTCTGTACTTATACAACACTGCTATCACTATTTCATTGATTACCTGATATTTCAAGCTGATTGGGTAAATCTCTCAGATAAGCATTTTAACAAGATTCAATTTAAACTCCAAATTACATTTTCATACAACATTAAGTACCAGTTGCTATGTGAAATAATTTTGTGTTTGGGTTTAATTTGTTTTAAGAATGTGTTCGAGGGAAGTATTACGAGCATAGTACAGTGAAGTATATTTAATCTTAGACATAGTAAACCATGCTACAGCTTTCTGTGCTGACAGAATTTTGTTGGCTCCTTTGCCTGGATTTGCATCTTTTTTAAAAAAGTTGATAAAGTTTTTTTTCTGCCTAGATTTTGTTATACATATGTTAAACTGTACACAGACTTAGGGCCAGCACTACAAAGTTATCTAGGCACAGCTTTGACAATGAGAACTGCATTTTGAACTTTTCCATGCTACCTTATGGAGGGGGTCATCCTGGGTTTGAAAGAGGAATTTGGTACCTGGACCTTCAGAGGAGAAGCATGCATGTCATATGGGGGGCAAAGCTGTCTATTAAACAACAGTAACAGCAATGAAAGTAGGGTTGAATTCCTGACCATCCTTGAGACCTCTGGAATGAACAGCTTCAATTTGCTTTGCTTCCTCTTTAGTTTTTTACTCTCATCTACCTGAGTTCCTTTCTTGCTGTGCATTTGTTAAGTGCTACTAGGCAATTCTACCATCCTTTCAGATTTGGTCTCCAGATGCCACTGGATTCACATGAAAAAAAAGCCTTAACAGGATTTGTAAGTAGGAATATTGATCTAAGCAGAAGTAAGCTTAGTTATTTGGAATACATGCATATGGATATCTGGGTTAGGAATGAAGACCACCCAGTGCAGCAGTTTTTAAATGCCAGTGATTGTTACTGAATGTCATTCAACTAAGGAGGGAGGAGCTTTAAGGAAAGGTAGATGATTAGGAGAGTATTAATTTGGCCTAAAATGTGTAATTGTAAAGCTGTAATGAAGTAGCTAAATGAGTATTTTTATCCGTCTACCAACTCATGTAATAGCAAAGGACTGTAAACCTTTTACTCATATTTGTACTAATCCAATTCCAGGTGCACACTGCATATTTTTGTAGCAATAAATATTAAGTAGTATATATTTTAAAGAGCAGTGTGTGTCTTAGCATTCTTGGTAGGAAAAAGGAACTCATAAATTTTAGTCCTGGCACTGACGTTGATTCACGGCATTGCTATGGGCAAGTCACTTAACTTCTGTCTGTGTTTCTTTAGCCATAAAATAGAAATAACAGTGCTTATTTTCTTTCTTCCCACAGGAGTTGAAAGAAATTTTAACATTTGTTTAACTCTGAAGAGAATGTTAATTTAATGTCCATTTAAGCTTTTAGCTGTATCCAAGATAAATATACCCCATGTTATTTTTAGGGAAATTATTTGCAACACTTTTACAAATCTATTCTGTTTGATATTTTATCCAAGTAATAATCTTTTCATGGTAATAAAACGTGGTGTTTCCTCTTAAATAGGAAAGCTAATTAACTTGAGGGAAAAAATGAGCCTATTCCTATTATATGAAAAAAAATAAATTAAAAAAAAAAATTTTGACTATTCCATATTTATAGGCATCTACTTCTTTAGATGACAGTGCTGTGAAATCAAAGGAGTAGGGCCACAGACATCATTGTGTATACAAGAAAGAGGAATACTACCAATGCATTTTAGAAATTTCTTTTCAGTTGTTGAGCTGTAAATGGATGAAAATAACATTTTTGTTATTCATGCAGATTTTTGAAAGATTGCTTGCCGCGTACTTCTTTCCTGAAAAATACATAAATAGAGAAGATTAATTTAGCCTGCAGCTGGATATGGAGACAGGATCAGGAAGAAGATTACAGAAAGTTCATGTGGGTTTTGGCACATGTGAGTAGAGTAGCAGTTTAAGGTCCACATACATGTGTCGAGGATAAAGGAAGGGATCAGTAAGATGTTGCAGATGGTTGCATTAGCAGAGAAGAATTTGCCCTCTAAGTGGTATTGGCTAGAGAATGAGAGCTGCAGATGCTTGAGGGGACATGAAAGAACAGGTGGAGCAAGCAAAGTTGCCTCTTGAGTGGAAAGTCCACCAGATACACCAAATGAGATTACCACAAATGTTGGCCCAAGAAGAGCCCACCTCGGTCAAAATTAATAGCTTTATAATTCAAATGTAGTCTGTATTCTGCAAGCCACAAAGTTCCATAGTGTTGATTTAACTGACAGGTTGATTTAAGCATAAATAAACTTGGTGAGATGATCCACAGCAATTAAAAGTTAGTTTTTAGTTCTCCATGCTACTAAAACTTGAGAATGTGAGAATAGAAAAATATGGATCCAGTAGCTGAAAACTGGCATTCCCCAGAATTGGCTAGAAGATCATAAGCTTATTAAATTTCAAGAAATAAAATTTTTTCGAATCTTGAATTATACACTGAACAGCAGTCACTGAAAAGAGTGAAAAGCACCTTTATAGAAGAAATACATGCATTTTAAGATTTACTAAGCTGAGTGTGTCAGGAAATATAGTTCTACAAGATACTAATTTCATTGTGAGGGTACAAAAAAGAGGAAGAGATAGTCAGCATAGCTTGATGAAAAGAGCTTGGTTGACTGGAAAGGCAAGCTACTCCATCAGTTTTTTAAAAAAATGGGGTGTGAGGGGAAAGGAAGAGTAATATGTGCTTGTGACTTTTTGTTTAGACCAGTTTTCAAAAACATCAGGGTTAGAATATTTAAATTAGGTTTCGAAAGAGATGTTGCAATTTTTTTTCCTCATAATTTCCTGTAATAGAAGTTCATTATATCATGTCTGGTTACACCAGCAGAAATCTAAAAAAGCATTTATTTTCTATCAGAATACAGAAAAGTATTGCTGGAAACAGTTTGTTTCTGTGACAGAACAAATGAGAATGCGAGAGAGTGGAAGTTTTTGGTTTTTTCTCATTCTGTTGCTGTTTAAAAAAAGTATTTGAAAAATTTTGTAGAAAGGATTGCATTAATAAATACTAATGAATGCAGTGTTCTTGAAAGGTTATGTGTAGGAGCCTAAAATTAGCTGCTGTGATTAATCCAGTATAGGTGCTGTGAATCAGAGGATGAAATCTTGGTTCCATTGAATTCAATAATAGAAGTTCTGTTGAGTGCATACATTTAAATGCTTCCAGGATTAGGACACTCAAAAAATAATTTGAAAATTTGAACATCTATCTGTAAGGTACCATTTGATGACACACTTGCAGAATGTCAAAATTAACATGTATTTGAATGTTTTACTGTACCAAAGTCTGCATCATCTGCTGTAGGTCAAATTCATCACTGTACAACAATTTTCTGTAGCTCTGAGAATTGCACATTGAAATCATTGCAAACAGGGAACATTTTAATCCAGTGTCAGTCACCACTGAAAGTAGAAGGAGCTAAATGTTTTTGATTTGTCCTTGTCTGGCCTAACTGAAGTGTGAAACTATAACGACTCTGAAAGTTAAATCTTGGTAAAGTTCCAGGTGCATGGGAGAAATACATCATTTGGGGTAAAAGACATCTTAAAATCTGCAAAATTTGATAATTCTTGCTGAAAGTTCTTGGTGTAAAGTCATATAATGTTGGCAAAGGTCGGTCTTAATTTTCTAGAGGATGGCCCTAAAGAAGAGTAAGAATGAACTGAAGGGCCTTGTAAGTCCCACGTGCATTCAGTTTTTCTGTCTAGTTTCATGACTATAGGTAGTTCTGAGAAGTTACTTCCAATTAAGTTGACCCATGATGAGAAGAAGCAATTAAAAAACAAATGTCCAAATAATGGGGCTTGAGCATTACTTTGTTCTTCTTTTAATGAAATGATAGTAATTTGTAATTGGTAATAAGTAATTTGTAATTTAAGAATTTTTATTTATTTTCTGTTAATATGTAAGCTGACTTCCAAGGAAAAGACAGTTCAAATGTGTTGCTTTCAGTATTTGCTTTGAAGTCAATTCATCACAGTCATTAAACTGGCTATAGAAAGAAAAAAAAAAAGCAGAATAATTCAAATTGCAGGCCTGATTCTGCAATTTTTATTCCTAGACAAAATACCAAATTGCGTCAAGGGAGGTTTTCTATGTACCAGGATTAAATACTATGTCCTAAGTCTGAGCTGAAATAAAAGTTCATAGAAATGCTCTACCAGTCCTTTCCAGCCAAACTTTAGTGTTTATCAGTGTTAATATTGTAAAATCAAAAGACAAATGAAAGTCTATCTAAAGAGAATTTTTGAACTCTCATGAAAAGATGGAAAACAATTGCTGATAGATCTGTAATGGAATTTGGTTGTTCATGGTAACAGGACCACATACAAAAGATCCATGCAGCACATAATTTAAACTTAATTTTATGGATGCAGGACACTGGCCTTTGAAGTGATCTCCATAGAGATTCTATTTGGCATTCATGATATCTTATAGTCATCTTGATGTCTTGCTTATCTAGTGCCTAAAAGATGTCTAATTGGGATTTATTAAAATTCTGCTGGCATACTACCATCCATAGCATTGGTTGGAATTGTATTTTTAATGACCACACATAACATTTCATTCAAAACTTCTAACCAGTATTTTAATTTTCTTTAGATTAATTTTGAATCTTTGAAGTATTTAATGATGAAAATACAATCTGAAAGAGGATACAGATTTAAAAAAAAGATTATGATACTAATGCTGTCTTCCTTGTGGGGCATGATTTAAAGCTTTATTTCAGGCAGCACTCTTTTCAAATATGTATTCTCAAGTAATTGGGTAAGTGTGACCAGGTTTGGGCTCCTCATTAGAAGAAGACCCCACCACAGTGTTTGGGGGCTGGGGCACATGAGGCAGAGGGGTCTGGGTCTGGCTGGCCTGGAGGAGGGTAGGTGGAGGCTGCTGTGAGCAGCGCTGTGATCAGAGGGTGCAGGGAAGACAGGGCCATGCTCCTCTCAGAGCTGCTCAGCAGTAGGACAAGAGGCAATGGAGAAGACGAATATATATAATTCTGTTCATATAACAGAGGGCAAAAATTCACCATGAGCAATGGAGCAAGTGCCCAGATTGATTAGGGGATCTCTTTCTTTGGAGGTGTTCCAAGACCTAACTGGATGTGGTCCTGAACCACCTGATCCCTGGTTTGAGCAGAGAGTTGGAGTAGGCACCTCTGAACATCCCTTACTGACCAAATAATTCTATTTCTATAAGCTGAAATAATAGAAAACAGCACTGGAGAATGTGTTACGTCATCTAACTCATTTCACTGTCAGGTGAGGACTTCTCTTTGCTGAAACTAATTAAAAATAACAAATTTTAGGGTGAAATAGATTTCTATTATGTCAAAACTATATTCTGTGTATGTCTCACAAGACGCTTAGGTCATTATAATTTCCAAAACTCCTCTCCTCCTGTATATGATTTCCAGAAACCCATGTGGTCACATCCTTGCGTGTGCTATTCCTTTTAAAATGCATATTTTAAAAAATGCAAATTCCTTTTAAAATGCATATTTTTCAGTATCTTCAAAATGTACAGTTTCTGCATTTGTTACGACTGGGTTGCTAATTCTTCTCCAGGATGACATCGATAAGCTATAGAATTGCTTGCCCATTCTCCTCCACACTTAAGCATCATCTTACGTGTGTACATTAAATAGCATTCTAAAGATTGCAGATGCAGTCATAGTATTTTCTGTAGAGAAACAAATGCTGGTTTTTAATTTAACTCTTTGAGAGGATTCTTTAACTCTTCTTCCACAGAAATTGATTTTGTAAACAGTTTTTCTTTATTCCTAGCACATTTAATTTGTGGGCTGTTGCAGAGGTTTTACTAAACCCCCTCCTTGCAACTGTGTAAGCTGTTTCTTGGATTGCATCAATTGTCATGTAACACCTGAAGTCAAGAATAAGTTTGAAGAAAGTTGTAACAAAAGGATTCATAGCTGAAGACTGACATAGCAAAGACTGTAAAATATTAATTTGAGTAAATAATTTTTAAGTACAATTCTGTCTGGATAGATCTGAAATTTATTTAGAATAAGAATTTTCAATTTATAAGTTCATCCTCATGAGGCTTTGGAGCAAGATATCTATGAGCAATTGTAAATGTATGCATTTGCTGTGACATGCTGAATACAAACATACAGATGCATCTGCATTTATAGCAAAAAATTCTTCATGACTATGTGATGTAGTTGGTTATGGTTCTAATTCTGTGGTCAACAAGTGCAGCACTTCAGTCTTCATTCTTTCTCATTAACTTAGGAAGCCTATCTCCTGTCTAGTGAAAAAACATAAGAATTCACAGTCTGAGCACTGTTGTTGGTGTTGGCTATTGGGTATCATATAATTGTATCGAACTTCAAAACTATTTTACAGTGTAGAATCATGGTTCTTAAATACTGAGTTTCTGTGCTGTTTTGTTCTGGGGTTTTGACAAGTCACTTCCTTGTCTTGTGAAACCACTTACTCGTTTTATGACAATACAAGTGTTGCCTGCTCTGTTTACAACAATGCTGTTCTGCACAGTAAATCACAATAATTATGTATTCAGTGCCTCAGCAAGGAAGGACCTTTGGAATCTCATTGAATGATGACAGTTTGAGAAATCTAATGCCTCAATTTGTGTCTTAGAAACTGATGGATCTTACAGAAATAGGAATATAATCTGGTTTTAAAACCTGTAAAATTATATTCTACTGGAATTGATACAGGGAGGCTATGAAATGATTTCTGGACTGGGAAATGGGAAATAAATTTTGAAACTAAAAGTGCAGGTCTCTTTCATTCAATGCAGTAATTGATACAGAAGCACAAAGAATACATAGCCTGTGTGTTTTTACCCAATCTTTAATAACTTGGATATGATATTCCTTATTTCCAGTAAATATTCATGTGCCTATTACAAATTTAAATGGCCTAATGAGCCTTAGTCCAGTTAATTCACCTAAGTGTTTTAGCAATATAAGTTTTCTGAGCCAGAGAAATCGCTTTGCTGTAGCTTCCAGGGATTGGCAATAAAGTGCTCACTTTGAATACTTGGCGTAAAACTCTTTCCTGTTCTTTGAAGGCACAGCAATGCTCAGTGCAATCCGCTGAGATTCTCAGCCTTCTAGTTTTTGGCATCTGGATTCAGGTGATGAACACTCTGACTCTGGACATGAAGGATGAAGGCTTATGTTACAAAGCCTGACCAGAGCTGCTGCTCGACCAAAGCCTTCCAAGCGCTGCTGGTAATCATTTATGTCCAGCTTCCAAGAGGAACACTGAGAGCCAGATGTAAGATAACCTCCTGGAGACTGAAATTTGGGAGATGATAAGAGAGCTGTTTATCTTCTTTTGGCATATACATTGGTAGAGATAAAGATGGGAACATATTGTACAAAACAACTTCAAATACAAAGTGAAATAAAATAATGTGTGACATTTTTTCCCATAGTTGAAGGACTGAGGTCTTTACAGCTGCTTGGAAATATTTTTCTAGAACTAATTCATGAAATATTTCACTAAGTGTGTCTACTGAGGTGGGAATTCTACCTTAACCTATAGAAAAGAACTATAAATAGCATCCTAAAAGCGAATTTTTATTTATTTTAATCTCAAAGCATGTAAATCACTGAGGGGAGAGACATCTCTTTTCTGAATTCACCAGTATATACATCATAGGCAAAATTTTATTCAGTCTAAGAGGAGCATGAATCCTCTCTCAGTTGGTATTTTAAGTTCTGATGTTCACATTTTTTTAAGAAATACTATTTTTGTTTATCAAATCCATCTTTTCCAGTGTCTTTTACCTACATAGATATCCTATGAGGAATAATGCAAATTTGAAATATACTAGGGATTTAGAGAAAAGTCTTATTTATATGCTGAGAAACAGTCATGCCTTTAATATTTAAAATCTTTTTCTGGTCTCTATAAACCTTAGTTAAATAGACCGTATATAATTAAACAATTTATATAATTCAAAGGCATGGGTTTTTTTCTGTCAAAAAGCGTGGGTTTTATTATCCTGTTAAGATCCCCTCTGTTAGTCAGCCATTTGGGTCAAGTTAAGTGGCTTTCACACATAAGTGATCTTTGCAAGCAGGGTAGAAGAGAACTTGCCAGTGTCTTAATAGCTTTAATTATAGATACCACTAACCTGTGGCTTTACAAGCACATTATGTGTTGTCTTTTTTCCCTTGCCCAGTCTTTTTGCTTTAAATTTAGATGTAAATTCTCTGAAGTAGTAGACTTTTTCTTATCACGGTAGATTTGTGCAGTGTGTAACACAGTAGAAATAGCTCTGATTTAGAGTTATGAAGGGTTAGAAGCAGATTTATTCCTAGAAATAGGAATATGATACGGTTTTATAATAGTTGAGGAATATAAATATTTTCTGGGTGCCTTCACAGTGCACAATGTCAGTGTTTCAGGGTGACTTCTTATTTACTAATGGTGGTTTCTCCATGGTGTGATAGGCACTGTCCAAACAGGTACAGTGTAGTATTGTGTGCCCAGAGAACTCACACAAGGGGAATGAAATCAACAGGAAAATGCTTCCAACATAGTAGAGCTTCTGTGAGGATAAAGTCATTAATGTTTTAAACACATCTGAGGATTATCAGATAAGGGACATGATGTAAGTGTGAAGTAATAACATATGTATGTGTATTCATAATGTAAAATACATTAGCACAATTCTGTTTCCATTAACTGTCTTATGTGTGTTAAGTATTTTCCACAGGGAAATTAATCCTCATTTCCATTCTGCACTGGCATGATATTTTCAAATTTTATTTAAGGTAGGATCTGAGGACTATTCTCCTCCTGAATTAAAACTTTGATTTTAAATAGTTAAATAAATCCATGTGGAATATTATTTTTGGAGAATAACTGTAAAGACTGTTAATAATGGCCAGGAAAAGATGTTAAAAATCTCACAGTTATTTTTAGGGACAGCTCTTTGTAGTAGGAAAAATAATACTAAAAATGTTGTGTAATTTAGTATGGAAATACATAGTTTGACTCAGAAGGAATTTGTCAGAGATTTTCTTGCTACCTCCTTTCATTCCCACTTTGATATATGAGGAGGCATTCCAACAGCTTGGAGGGCCAGCTACACTCAAGTGATTTCCATGGACAGTTTTTCAAGGGGATGACGCACGTGCTTTTCCCAATTTTTCCTCCCTCCTCATTCATTCTTGAAAAAAGTAGAAGAGAGGTCTCAATGGCACAGTGAAATCTGAAGCTGTGGCTTGTTTTAGGGAACAATGTGAATTTTACAAAACTGTCTCCAATTTATAAGATCTTCAGCCTTTAGAAGAGAATGCTGAGGGCTTGCAAGCATCTTCCAAAGAGCTGTTCCTTCTGAAAGCCTGGTATCCATGGTCCTGGCATTTTCCCTCTCTTGCCTGAGAAGTTCCCTGGGAGCTTAGAAACCACAGCCCTGCTCACAGCCTCCTTTTTGTGTGTTTTGTGCTCCACAGCAGCCTCTCAGCAGCTGTTTCAGTATAAGTCTATGCCTCTCTCCCTTGGACAAATTTGTTGATGAATTTGTTTCCCATGCTTTCCTTTTATATTCCTCTACACAAATACAGGAAACCTGAATTTATTTTCAGTCAGGCACTTCCAGGAGATATAATCTAGGCTTCAAGGAGAAAATACTGAAATGTGGTATACTTGCCTCTTCCTAGTAACCTTTGGGCTCCTGGAGAAAATGTCAATGGAAGCCTAATACTCCGCTGAAATTGTTTTTTGATGAATGACCTTACCTCCTCATAAAAATACTGGAGTTGGATTGTTCCTCAAAGTTTTGTTGTGACAGTGACAGTCATCTGCTGTCTTAATGTTTTGAATAACTCCCAAAGTTTGCTGATAAGACATCAGCATCTAATAAGAGCTACGGTTTGGACAGGTCTCTCTTTTTGGTTGATGCAAATAATATGTTTAAGGTCCCTGCTGATTACACATGTAAGCAGTTTAACTATGGTCATGTGTTGACACATAATCATAATTTTTTCAGTGTTTTTCTCAGGTTCTTGGAGCTGGTCAATATTTGTCTAGTCTCTTTGCCATTTTGGGGGGCCAGATGGAAGCACAGCTTGGTTTCAGTTCAGCACCAAGAGCTCATATGATTCTGATTTAGATACTCGGAGCTTTCAAGAGTTGTATGCTGGCTTGTGGGTCAGATGTTTTCCGTCCAAGATCATTTCCCAGGCAGAAGGGACTACCCATTAGACTAGCAGACTCAAAGATTGTAGGACAGATCTGCTTACGAATTTTGCAGTGTAGATGCAGGCTTTCATTAACCATACATGCCAAAAGGTACTTCCCTTCAGTCTTCTGCTTTTCCTTCCAAGGTTTTTATTCAGCCCTTTCTATTGCCTGTGAGGGGCAGAGGATCTCCCCTATATGAGAATTTATACAAGTTACTACAACACTAAAAACTTTTGAAAATATTATTTTATTCTGAGTGCTGCATCATCTTAATTGTTAGAACTGGTGGACTATCTTGTATTGATTTGAAATACGTATTTTTAATTTCTGAGCCAATTTTTATGAAACTAGGGAAAATAGTTCAGTCAATATTAAGCAAATCTATATACTGGCGTAAGATACGATTCTATTTAAATAAATAAGGTCTTATATAAGTAATTAGGCTAATTGTCAATGACTTTACATGTGTTAGAGGTTTTAGTTGGTTTTGGTAGGTTTTTTAAAGCTGTTCAGTAAAATGGTACCTCATTTCTAGCAATAAAGCACAAAATTCTGTGATGGAAAATTCTGATTCATATTCCCACCATCTTACACTTCACAGAGTCATAAATTAATTAATTAATTAAATTCCTGAGTGTGAAAATCCATTTTTCAGAGACTCAGATTCATGTTATTCCTTCTTCTTTACCCTCAATTATAAATTAAAAACTTCTGTGTTCTTGGTGTTACATTGCTCTTAAAAATAGATTGGAGTTACAGAGTGAATTTTAATATTTCCTAAACTTGTGAAGTAGAGAAACCTATCACAATCATCTAGAATATATTTCCTTGGCATTTTTGAATAATGTTTCATCTCCTATAATCTAAGTTTAAATAATAATAGAACTGAGAGACCAGTAGCTGAAATCTTCTGTAGTTTGCTAGATTGCACATGTTTAAAGAGTTTGATGTTAATGTTTAGAAACTACTTTTATTTAGTATTTCAAAAGCTTTTCCTCTTTACATATGTGTACATGATGTCCTTGGAATCACTATCACACCTCAAACCTAACTTAATTTTAAGGGTTTTTTTCTTAATGTCTATCAGTTCAAACTTATTTAACTGTATTTACTTGATTAAAATGTATGTAATTTATTACAGATTGAATCCTTTAGGTCAGTGCTTGCTAGGCTGGCTGCTGGTGCTTGACACTGGACTAAATTTGAAGTTTAAAATGTTGTAGCAGGAATACACTTGGGTTGAATTACGTGAAAGACAGGGTTGTAACTGAGCAGGCAGAAAAGTGAGAACTTGTACTGATTGCAGTTGTCTCGAGGTCCCTGCATATGAAAAGGTTATAATTAAGTTAATCTTGAGGAATGTTTGTGACTCTCTATTCTCTTTTTTGGAGAGACGCTAGGTACAGAAATAAAATTATTGATTATCAGTCTTTCATTTAGCTTTCCAGTTGTTCAAGTTGCGTATTTTTTCTAAACATTTCAAAAATAAAAATGATAAATAGATTAGTTTTATTCTATTGTAGATGGGAACAAGAAAGCCTGATTAATGCCGTATATCAAATCTGCCAGAGGCAAAAATTGATGTGAAGTGATCTGAAATTCCCCTTGGTGTAGTTTCCTATTTCTTTTCCTGTTTTTGTAGAACTTGCACATGCCCTCGTGGCATATACAACACATCTTTGCTTTCATTTCAAAACTCGTCATTGCTTTGCTTTTCAGGTGCTGGACAGATGACTGTTATCAGAACCCAGAAGAAATTGCTTTTAGTGTTTTGCTATTGGTATCCCATCAAAGCTTCTGGCTGTCAAAGAAATATATTAAAGGATAAATTCAGAATTTGGAGTTTGGTTACCATCATTTGTGCACATTTTTCATTTGTATTTCTCTGATAACTTCAGAAAGATCATTTCTTTTAAAATACTCTTGTTTTTCTTTAGAAATAACTCTGTGTCAAAATTAGACTTGCTTTCTTATGAAGCAGAATATCCTTGACAGTTGTTGAAGGTGCTAACATGACTCTGGTTGTTGTTTTCTTTTCCTTCTCTCTTGTAAATAAGCAGTGTGCTTCAGGACGGGAAGCAAGTTGCAGGGAACAAGATGTTTGCACTCTGTTGCCAGCCTGATGGGTAGAGCTCTGCTCACAAGGCAGAGCTCAGTTTAAACCATCACGTGGCTTCTGATGTTGCATGTGAAATGTGAGGGCAATTAGTTTAACACTGTGCAGATACAAGGGATAATTATGCCTTGCAGTACTGCTGAAATCTCCAAAGAGCTTTCATACCAGGATCCTGAAAAGTTGATTGTTAATATGTAGTAAGTAACAAAAGAATTTATATATAGGAAAACAATAATTATTGAAACAAACCCTCATAAATTTTCTTAATGATATTTACTCATCACCTCGCTGTGAAATAACTTCCTATTGCTTGTTGGAACAGGTAATTGGGCTGCATTTACTCTAAAAAGTGCTTGGCTACCCATAAAGTATAGTTGCACGATTGTTACATCTGCAACATGAAACATAATACTTGTGCAAGTGACCATGAAGACATGATTGTTGAATAGCAGATTTTCAATATTTGCTTAGTCAGTTGTGTGACCCTGTATGATGCTATTGACATCCAGATAAATAGTCTTAGCCTGCCTGGTGGTTAGCTGCATGAGATGGAATTAGCATCCCCCAGGAGTGGAGGTGCCTGCTGTAACAGTTGCCCTGATTTAAATGTAAACCCAGGAAGCAACACAGAGGAATAATCCATTAAAGAATGTCTGTTCTTTAAAGAACTGTGTTTTCTCTTCTCGTTCAAGAATTGCTCATATTGGCAAATTTGTACTGATGCTAAATCATACATGAAATAAAATATTTTTCAGATGTTCATTAGAAATGGTACTAGTACTGCAAATTCCGAATGGAAATGTAGAAGTTCACACAAGTTGCCCTATGTTGGCAATCCTACTGTTCTGAGAACATTTTGTTCATTATCTTTTTAAAAATGCAAATCAGGACTGATGCTTTCCAAGGGTTGGTGAATTGTGAACCAGATTATGAGAGCTAGTAGATATAGCCAAAACAACTTCATAAAATATAACATGCTTCTGTAAGGCATACCGTATGTTAAGGTAATGGAATGGGTTCACTAAATTAATTAAATTTTCAGTAACCAAACTTCAACTTGTTGTGGCTTTCACTGATCAAAACAGCTGTGTCTAAGCCATGGTGTCCTTATTAAATTCAGACAAAACAAATGTTCTTCCTAAATCACAAATTTCTCCTGTATTTAGCTCTGTTACTGTTGAAATATCAATTTTACCATAATATATAGGAAATCTGTCATATTGCACGTTGCAATAAAAAGGTCTGTTTTGTAAAGAAGTCGACTATTTGCTTATTGCATCTTGAGTTTGATGTTTACTGTAATTATCAAATACTTAGCTTCATGCCTGCAAGTAGGTTTAAGACCTAGTGTACTTTTATCATTGAAACTTCCATTAGAGAGTTAAAACCTATGTTTAGTTAAAATATAAAAATATTATGAAACTACTCAAGACACTTTGCTCTTCTGTGACACTCTTATTAACAGTGGCAAAATTAATAAAGAGTTGTGGCCTATTTTTACCAAGCTTAATTAAAGTCCCTAAATTAGTTATACTGAATAAATTTTAAGGAATTTACTGTAAATGCTGACAACTTTTTAGAGTAAAATAATTGTGAGTCACTTAACAGTCTCACATAGAAAAGCATATAAAAGCGGTAGTCTGGAAAGGAATTTTTCTTTTCTTTTCTTATTTTCTTTTATTTTTCTTTAGTTAAAAGGTCCCCATTCCAAAAGCAGTAAACTTTTAATACTAATGATGTGTTTAAGAAATATAAAAGGAGATAGTTTACACCATGGACTACTGTCTAAATTCTCAGAGTACATGGGGAGGAATGCCAGTCAGAATATCCATGCTATTTTTATTGCCTACATCAATATGGGAGGGTAGATACATTTTAATTTCTCACTTTAGCTGGCTGATACGGCTGTTGGAAATTTACATGAGATTTATTGAAAGGTTTGAAAAGTATCTCTTTTTTTCTGTTAGTCACCTATACATGTTGATACGTTTCTGAAAACATATCTTCTTCTGTCTTGATCATGTGGGTTTAGCTTTTTGAATGATCGGATGGTGCATAGAGCCATAATGGGGAAAAGTGTTTTAGAAATAGAGTATTACTCAGTAAGTGGACTTGTACACTAATGAATCTTCCTGCATTTCATATTCTGAAAGATTTTCTTTTTTTTTTCACAATGACAAAACATAGGCTACAGGTTTTTTATTGCTTCTGAGGGTCTGCCCTCAGAACATTTTTCCAGACTGAAAAAATTCAAACTTTTGTGTTTGACTTTTTTGTGGGAAAGTGGGGGCTCCTGTTGCTGCCCTGCTCCGGTAGGTTTCCTGGGCTGGGGTAGCTGGCAGCAGGGAGAGCTTCAGGGAGCATCCCCAGAGCTTCCCTGGGCTGAGGCTGTCGGGCTCCTGGCGGTGTGCCAGGGAATGTGAGCCGAGATGGAGCACTTCCATGAACCTCCTGTGTTATGTCTTTGTGCTGTTAGCAGAGAATGGGGATCCCTCCCTTAGGGGTGCCTGCGTGGTAAAGCTGTGCAATCCTGGAAGTCATGGTCAAGAATTTGTCCAAAAGCCAAATTAAAAAAAAGCTTCCCAACTAAACAATCATGCAAAATCAACTTCATGCACACACTCCACCTCTCCCCGCCCCACCTTAATATTTTAGTGCAATATCATTAGAAGACAGTTTGTCCATACATTGACAAATGCTGCAATATAATTAATACATAACAGGTTCTCTTTAAGAAGTTATTTTGATCAGCTTTAGGTGAAAGTTTATGTGGATATTCAGTAGCATTGTATTTTCTAAGTCTTAGCAATTTCTCATCACATTTTTATATGGGAAGAATTCAACTAAGGCTTTTGAGCCTGAAGTGGTAAGCAGATTTGCATGTTTAAGAGCTAACTGTTGATCCAGCTAATAATTTAAATTAAAAAATTGACTCTACTGGTGACTGAACAGCAGGTCTGAGTGGTAAATTATTTCAAAAGTCTCTGGGATGCCATTCTGCTCACCTCTTGGGAAATAGGTTGTGTTGCTTGTAATTAACATGAAAATATATAGAGCTTGTTGAGCTTTAAAAGTTGTCAATTAAATCTCTTATAGGAAGATGCAGTGAGACTTTGGGATAGCTGACTCTAGCTTTGAGCAGCTGTAAGTTCTGTAATACAGGCTGTCTGTCATGCTGCAGAGCAGACTGCAGCTCAGGAGATGCCTGTAGATACCCTACTGGATGCTCTAGTTTGGCCAGAGTAAAGAGTGCTGGATCGTTTTCTCTACTCAGAAAAATCCTGGATAAACCAGCATTTTTAGAGGATGCCATATCCTAATGTACAAATACTCAGGGAACCATCCTGGTACTTGGGAGACATCAGTTCAGTACACAGCTGATGTGGACTGCTCTCTGACCTTGACTGGGCAGCATGCCAGGGTCAGTCTGTGTGGATTTCTGGCTTGGCTTCCCTGAAACTGAGGTGCTAAATCCAAGCTGCCTTTCAAAACTTCTTGTATTCTCAAATGTGGAGACAAGGATAAAGCTACTCTTCTTCTAAAGGTGTCTTTACCTTTCTGTAGACAATTAAGACTAGACAGTCTGTATTTGTCTGGCTGAAGATGGGTGAGATGACTCCCACTGATAGTCCCTTAGTACTGATCCCTTCCCCCCCCCATCTTAAAATGAAATTATTATACTGTATTTATGTACTTTGCAGGATGAATGTTTATTTTACTATAAAATTATTAAATATGTATAATATTTAGGTAACATTGTAATGAAATTCTGTGACTACTCATGATAGACAGAAAATTTTTTCCTTAGTGACTGCATTTCTTCTAGATCTACAGTTTCCTGCCCATTTATCTACATATAAGTCTCGGTAGTTTTAATATTATTCCCAGTGAATATTCTGTTATCTGACTAAAAAAATGTATCTGGCATATGGAATATTCCTGGATTTTGGGAAAAATGGCCTGGATTTAAATACATGAAGTTAAAGCTTATTATGGTAGAAGAGAAAGTAAGTCTTCTTGGGTTTTCTCATCATCTCCTAGAGCAGCAGCTTGGATTTGTAAACATACTTCCAATTCATTGTTGATTACTGCTTGGGATATTTGGCTACGCTGTGAATGGCAGAATTTTCTTATGTGAGGCAGTTGATTTCGTGGTAATATTTTTTTTTTCATCTAACAGTCTGATAAGGGATTTTAACCCCCTGATAAATTAAAATTAAAAAATAAACTTCTGTTGATACTCAGTAGGGATCCTCCAGTAACTAAGGAAATCTGTACAGTACCTGTAGAATCTGAAATCTTCAAACCCAGAGCTGATGTATGCTGAAGTGAGGCTCAGTAACCTCTTCACTAAACACTGTTAAGGTGTTTTTAGAGAATGAAATGGGAATCTATGGAACAGAGATGTAAGACCTCAGCAATTAACTGTTTTGGGGTGTTTATTTCAGTGAAGTTAAAAATACTGAATTTCCATTTCAGGCTGTGTATGGTACAAGTACTGGTACCTTTCTTCCTTTAGTGAGAAAGAAAAGTTCTCTGGTCTCATGATGAGACTGCTTGTGCAGAGAGTTAATACCTTTCAGTAAACCAGTGGATCTGTCTGGAAAAAAGGAACAAGGAGTTGAGCATACAGCTCCTCCTTCAGATCTGAACTGGTGCACATAAATGAAAATTAATGTGAGGTATACACACATGAGGCTAAAGTAAAGGTGTAATAAACAGTGCTAGCTTTAGCTTTCATGGAGGAGAGAATGCTTTTCTCTGCAGTAGAAATTTTCTCATGACACAGATTTTATTGTTATTTAGTGCTGGTTTTAAGTGTGTGGTGGCTTTTATTTTGTGTCCAGTAATAAAGCCCGTTGAGATCTTTGTACCTATAACCAGTTGTTCCTTTCATTGAAATCAGCTCTTGCCTTTTGGAACACTGCAGTACACTTTCAAAAATGACATATATATTTCATAACTGTAAGGCAGTAGAAGATAGAAGTGTTGGCTTATGTGTAAATTGATTTGTATTTTTAAAGTACTGAAAGGGTTTTATTTTTTTTTTCTTTTTGAGCCTTTACATTGTAGGTTAAAAAAGCTGAAAGCATATGGTAGCAATTTTTTAACCTCTCTACATGAGGTGCTTGTCAACGGAGGTCCATACGTCCAAAGCTAGTTAATAACAGCTGCAGGCCAAAGTTCTTTTAAGAGCTATTGCCGTGTTCCAAGATTCTCAAAGACTTTGAACAAGTGAAGTTGGCCACAAGGGAAAGCAGCAGGTCTGCATTCTGCTTGTTAAGTGAACCCTGTTTGAACGGAAAAAAATGTGGCTGAAAGTCAGAATTTTCATGCTATAAAACTTGACCATAAAATATCAGATAGGATTGGCTAGTAGGCTGCTGCAGTTTAGCCTAAATGAACCATTTGCTTCAATCTAAAATTTTATTTTGCTTATAGCTTCACTGAAAATATTTAGGGTTTTTTTGTTGAAAATTTAGAAGGCTAATTATACCAAATTTTAAAAAATAATTCACAGAATCCCAAAATGTAGCAACAATTCTGTTTGCATTTACATTTTGTATATAAAAAATATAATGTGGAAAGCAAGAATGTATGGGAAGAAGAAAAAATTGCAGTTCTCTTGACCTTGTGATGCTTTCTCAGTTTTATATTCCTGTCCATTTTTGCCATGTCCTTTTCAAAGCAGTAGTGAATTATAATTAAGTGAACTCCCTCTAGACAGCTTTCCATGCATTTTGGAAATTTCTTAGCAGTTTGGAAGAAGTCCAACCTTAAATTCTGAAATCCTTTTCTCAAAAGATACGGTCTGTATATTTTTCCCTATTGATTGAAAATCTTCATGGTGTATTAAAGCCTTTATCAAAAAAAGCTCTTTAGAAGCATTTAGAGGGAACAAGGCTGTCTGGCTGGTTATCTGCCAGTAATAAAGTATCAATAAACAATACTCATCATTGTTGTTCAAGTTGAATATAAGGCAGGATGCTTGACAGAAAATATGTTTTGTGCTCTACACCGGAATGGGGCTGGATCAAAAGCTGAGATTTGCGGTGGATTTGTAGGACGCTGAGTGCCCCTAGGTGGTCACAGCTAAAAGTACAGCAAGAAAAGCCTCCCCTGTGCTTCTGGCTCCTGCTGAGGGCCAGCTCACCTCTGCTGGGCACTTGGGCGTGCATCCCGCTCACAGGGGCAGATTTTGGGATGCTTTACAGTTAAAGAAGCACTTCTTTCCTATTGATAGGTCTCTGCTTTACAGGAGAACGTTTGTATGGTATTAATTTTAATCAGGCAATTGCTGACATACTGAAGTGGCAGTCTATCATTACTCCCACTTATGGCTCCAATTTAGCCCTTGTCATTGCAGTTGTCAGTATCAATTGGGGATTAGAGTGGGTTATGGCATGCAGAGTGGATGGTCAGTGGATCAGTACCACTTTTCATTCCTTTTTAGCACAATCTTCTTATTATCCAGCTTGTCAATGCAATTTTGTTACTACTTTTCAGGTTTTTAATATACATAAAATGTTTTGGAGATAAATTACTTCTGGAATTGTTTTTGGGTTCTTTGCATTCCATTTTGCTACGGAATTTGAAATATGTCAGTAATTAAATGACACAGAAATGTTACCACTTCTGAAATAAACATTTCTAAAGTTACACAGTCAGTTGTTTTGAAAACACTTATTTATGTAGCAGTGATCCTTAGAGAAGATGTGCCCTGTGAGGTATGAACAAAAATGTGTCATTGATTTGCCATTGTGAGAAAAGCAAGCATTAATAATGGAATTGTAGAGCCAATTCCAAATAGCAGGGTTTTAAAACCAAATAATAGAATGCTATGTAATAATACAAGTTATTATAATTTTCACCAGATAAATGATGTCTCAATCTCCAAGTATGGTATGTGAGCAAAGAAACTTCGTATTTTACCCGAAGACTTAGGTTTTCACTGACAGACATTTGTGCAGGGAAAGAGGGTCAAAAAAAAAAGGTAGATCTCTTACTCTCTGAGAATTCTGGCGAATTTGCTTCTATGGTAACCAATTAGCCAGAGCTTATTACTCATGTAAAACAGGAACTGTTTGCATTTTAAAAACCTTCATTTGCCAAACAGCATGTCTAAATGATAAAGTTAAATTTCTTTCCCAAGACCACAAGTCTTCTTTGTAGGTGAAAACAACTAAGTGTACAGCTTAAAAAGCAAGGGAAAAGGCGCTCCTAGGCAGCAGCATCCATCCACGCTAAAAGCAAATATTTGTTTTTGGAGCAGAGAATGGCTGTCCCCGGAGCAGCCAGCTTAGCAAAAGCAGGAATGGAAGGGCAGAGCTCATCTTTTATGGAAGTCAGATAAATTTCATGCTCTTTAACATCAACTGTGACTGCAGGCTTTTCACTGAAGTCTGGCTCCTTCCCCAGTGTGAACAAAATAGGAAAAGTGATTAAAGTTCACTCAGTACTGGGCGGCAGGAGGCAACTGCTCCGGTATCTTCAGCTGAGGGAGAGGGCGAGAGGGCTCTTTAATAAGACTTGTGAGGCTTCTTTGAAGAAAAGAAGTAGGACTCACAGGGCCTATAGATGCCTACACTAACATTCATTCATTTCCGGTACTTCATATGGCTTCTTTGACACATTGTAATATTGTCGTCCCCTTCATTAAAATGTTCATTATGAAAGGGGAAAGAGAGAAAATGTAACTGTTAACTGGAGTCAAGGGTCAGCAAGTTCTGCTGTGAGCAAAGGACTCGGAGCTGCCTCGGATAATAGCGGCAGTTCTGGGGCAGACAGGAAAGACTGACAGAAAATGAAAATATGGACCTTACAAATTGTCCTGTCTTGTGATGGACGGGAGTCTTGAGTGTCCTGACAAGTCTTGAAAAGATGAAGTGGCTAGCAGATCTTCCCAGATCCTGCCTTTTGGCTTTTTCCCTCTGCCTCTGTCTCTTTTTCTGTTTCTCCCTGTTCTAAGTTGTGCAATCAGTATTCACACATTCTTATAACTAATAGGATTAGAGGCGTTGCAAAGGGATTTGAACAAGATAATTAGTTTACTGCTTAGCCCACAATATAACAGGCAAAACCCCTCTGAGAAGAGGCGGACAAAATGGGTCAGAAAATGTGTGGGAAATGAGGTAAGGCCTCTCAAACAGGGCTTCAATCAGCTACACCACTATGAAAGGATCCTGGAGTATTCATTCATTGCTGCAGACCATTGACTTTTTTGGCTTGGCCACCAGGGGTGTCAAGAAAAGAGACCGAGCAGAGCAGTGGGAAATGTTGCTGGATACGAAGGAGCCTGTTTCAAGTGCTTAAGTGCAGTTTAAGGTTCTTTGCCACCATATCACATAGAGCAACTCCAGAAAAGTGAATTAACCTGGAGCAGTTTACAAAGGTGAGGCTGTAAAAGCAAAGCTTCTTGTAAACCTTGGGGTGAATGACATCTCAGAAACAGGCAACTGAAATATCGACTCAAGAAACTTAATTTCAATTTATTGTTATGTTAGAACCTCTATCTAGGAGTTATTTAAAACATAAATTTTCTAGCAGTGCATTTAAGTGTTCCATTTAAATATATTTTTTCCAGTTTTAAGATGTGCCAGACAGAAAAAGCCCCCAAATCCAGCCACCCACTGCCCCCGCCCGGTGATATTAGTATGGTGCATGAATCACTAAGTGATGGTATTTGGTTTCCAAAGGAGTAGCAGGAAATGCCTCAAAGTTCCTGCTTTTTTTTTTTTTTNTGTGAAACTTGTATGAACCACCAGCGTGATCAAAGCTGCCAGAAGTTGTTAGAAGACATGTCGACTTGGGCCTGCCTGTCTATGATAACTTAGAGGTGCCTCCTCTTCAGTAGAAGAAACAGCAGGGGCTTCTCTAATGAACTGTCCAGCAGCTCTATCTTGCAGTGTATATACAACCAGAGGTGAGAAGAGGTTAATCCATAGGGGAACTAGTTAGAAAAGCAAGGCGAAAAATACCAGGGAGCTGTATGACCAAAATTCAACTTGAAGATGGTTGCTGACACATTTGGTTTCTTTTAATGAAACTCTCCTTTCAATCTGTTGCTTTTTGTGTCAGCTTGTAAGTTTTAACATACTTCAGCTGTGGTGCAGGAGTATGCATTGCATGTGCAATACAGAACAATACAGAATGTCATGTTGCTTGTAGCAAATTGACCCTCTATTCATTTTAAATACCTATATCTTATTTCTAATGGAGATTAGATTCCTAATCTTGAGATTAGTCTCAGTTTTATTTCAGCATGGGGATTTATTACTATAATCTTTATCTGTTCATAAATGTAAGGAAGACAAAGACATTCACTCTTAGACATGTACGTACCTGGCAGTAATATGAAATCCTTATACTGTAATCCTGGCTGTTGTGATTTTCATTGTTAAGCACATTTACCCAGAGGTTTATCTTGATTTTATTAAAAAAAACCAAACCAGTCAGTTTCTTTTTGTTGTTCAAATGGTTTTTCTATGTTTCTTTGTTCAACTGCAAGCTAAATTGTCATCTCTGCCTCATCTGGGAATCTCTATTTTGTGTTTTTTATTATTGTATGTATGGAAAAGGCAATCATGCATATTAAAAGTATTGTGGAAAACAGGCACTCTGAGATGTTTTCTGGTTCTTCAGGTCAGGCATTGTACCATACATACATCTTTTTCATATGTGGAGGGTAATTTCCCAGTGGAAGTGATGTGTCCCTAATTTAAAAAGTAGAATCAAAACAAGAAAACCCAACAAGCAGAAATTGGTATAGGTTTGCAGAAGTCTGTATAAGACTCTTCTTCCTGTTCTGTATGAAAATACATGTTAATCAGTATTATAAATAGCAGGTATCTATAACGAAATTTCAGCTAGGTTAAAGGAAAAGAAAAAACAAATGCAGGAGAATAAAATACGTATCCTAAAGTTCATCAGAACATTTAGAATTAACACCTGAATAAAATCAATATCGCCAACACAGAGACTTAGATTTCATTTTGTATGACCAGTCAGTTTTGAATGCTGGCTTTGAATCCAGTAAATCCTAATCCTTAAGGTACCAGTATTTTAAGTTCTATTTACAGTAGGGTTATCTAATATCTTTTTTCAAGGCCATATTTCTATATGTTTTTTTAAGTTTGTTTAAACTGTTCAATTAATACAGCTCATCAAAACAGTTCTGGACATATTTTCCATACAGATATTCCTGTAAAACATATCAGTGAGGAAACTTTGGCTTATTTTCATTATTTATAGACGTGGATGGGAAGATGGCTAACAGAGGGCAAAAGAGAGATGGAAGAAAAACTGGAAACAAAAATACTGCAGATCCAAGGCTTAATTAGGTATTCTGTATCCCTGCTGAATTCTGCATTTGATCTTTTCGTTTTCACAGATTGCAGACCTTTCATTCTCACCCACGGTCTTGTTAAAATTGATACTAAGGGAAAATATTTAAATATTTTTTGTCCCTGTTTGGAGCAAATGTTTGTAGACATATCCTGATGACACCTTGGCTCCTTTGGCAGTTTTGGTGTATTTTTAATTTTCATATGTGAAGCACTCTAAGTTGAAAGTCAGGGATGAATCCTTATCTATGTTTACTTCTCCAGCAATATATATACTCTTCCAGTGTATGTGGTAAGTGCTTTTGATTCCTCCTCAGAACGCTGTTCTCGATAGCACAGTTCCTGTGTTATTCTGCAGGGATGCAGACCTGACACATAATTTTGAAGTATAGTATTATGTTGAATGGTCAGTCTTCCTGAAATACTGACCTTCCACCCCAAAGCTTTCATCTACCTGGCCACTGGAGAAGATTTCTGTCTCTGAGAAAAAGCCCTTGAACTCATAAGGAGTGCTAGGGAGAAGCATGTGAGGACTTCAGAGTTTCACCATTATTTTTTACAGGAGTAACTGAGAACTTGGCAAGATTCACCCCCATTCCTCAAAGAAAACCCAAAAAGCAGCACCAAATCCCTGAGTTTTGTTAAATACAAAAGATAATTATGTTAAAGACTTGCACATGGCCCAGTTGTCTGAAATACTAGTTTTGATGTCAATTCGTCATGGGGCATGATGAAAATTTATAGAGGGATTACAGAAAACAATTTACTTATTTTTTTCATTCTGTTTCCCCACCTGAGGAGAATTTTGTCTTTGTTCATATATGCTTAAATAAGGGAAGCCTATAATTTAAATGTGCTCAGTGCTGCTTTTCTGTGAGCAGTTTGTGATTTAAAGATATATTTCATCACATGTGTAACACTAAACTTGTGAGTAGTTACAATGAATTTAATGGGATTTAAGCACATATGATAAATTGTACATGCTTCAGTGCTCTCCTGAATTAGGATGAGATTATTTGTATTTGTGTGGTTAATAAGAGCTGTGTTCCACTGAGTTAGTGTAATTTTCCATCCTGTGTCTTTGAAGGTGCTGTGCCATAGCCTATACAATTCATATTGTCACAGGTCATCTTACAATGTGTAACAGCTTTACATTTGGTTGATAATTAGGATCTTTGAAGAGTAATGCTTTTGTTTATTTTCAGAATTAGTGGGGATGAGAAGCATTCCCTAAGTAAACTTCATTCCTAACCTGTCAAAACTGGGGTTGCTTGTTGATTGCTAAAAAAAAAAACAAAACCACCAACAAAATTAAAACAAAAACCTAAAAAAACCCAAAAACAAAACAAAAAACACCCTGTAAATAATCATTAGAGAATTTGGAGTTTTGAGTTAGATATTTCTGAGCTTTGGGCATAAGTACTTCCTGGTTTTGTGAGCGAGGAATGAGAGGTAGAGGATTGGCTCGGGTGTGTCTGAAGGGCAGGGGAAAGATGTGCAATAAGTGGTTTTCCTCCCACTGTTGGAACACGTTCTTTGAAAATAATTTCACTTGCAAGAAGCAGAGCAGAACCTGACCTCAAACTTTTCTGCCTCTTTCCAAGACACTTCCTGTCTTGAAAAAGATTCTTCAAAGGCATAAATACTGTTAACCATCTCTCTCCTAAATCACCTTAAACACGTGGAATAGATAATTCAAGCAAAGTTGTGACTGGCCTGAATTTACTATAAACTTGGTTTTAAATTAGGGAAATCAAGTTGTGTATTTCTCGTGCAGTGGTTAGGAATTGAAGCAGGAAATCATGCTGACAAATGAAGTGAATGGAAACAGGAGACAGAGTTACTCTGTGATTTAATACATTGTCCTAAATATGTTAGATGTATAACTCTATAGAAATTTTAGCTCTTTACTGCCATAAAACTGTGACTTAAGTGATATATCTTCAATAATTCTACAGTATTCTGATTCATATAAGTTGAGTAGATTGGAAGGAGCTTAAAAAATGCATTTTAGTAGGCTTTTTGACAGATGTGATTTAAAAGCTTAGAGAAAGCAATGCACCTGTCACTTTTAATTGCAGAAAGCTTTCCATCTATTAACTTTATTTTGCCAGAGCCTTCTAATGAAAAAGTTCCAGTATCTAATTTAATTTAATTTTCATTGGGTTTGCCAGAAGAGCAATTAATTTTTAGAACTTCCAGCTATGAAGTTGTGCTCCAGAAAGCAGTCTCTCTATCTTACATACCATTAAGTTCCATCGTATGCCTGTCATACCTTACGAACATCTTGATATCCTTGCAGAAATGTGGCAGTGAAATGTAGACATATTGTCTGTAGCACTAGGTAGGGTTTACAAATACAAATGTTCCTATGATTGGGTTATTCCTATCCATCATTAGATTGCATCTCTCTGGAGCTATAAGTACATCTGTGCCTGGCAGGCTTATGTTATCACTGATGCATATGGGGACCATGTGTCAGTCTTCCAACAAAGATATATAGCCTCGTGTAGGAGCAGGATTGGATATGCTTGTGTTTCAGCCTCTAAATCAATTTCTGGGACTTTCGCTACAGATGTTGGAAGCTGCAGGTCTGTAAAAAGAGTATACTGTAACTTGAACTGAAACAGAAGAATAAGCACAAGAAGGAATTAGCCATATGGCAACAGATAGCAAGTGCAGTGGAGCTATGAAGAGGCAAATTCTCACACCTTCTCAGCTATCTGTGTAAATATCGTTTAAATTCAATCACCTCACAGCTCAGAGCTGTCCTGTTCTAAGAGAAGATCTGTTTATACTCAGTTAAAAGAGTGAGTACAGATGCTCCTGCTGTTCTAAGTTGTGTATCCTAGGATTTTTGAGCTGGCTGAAGTCTTCCTGAAGTCCCTAGAAGTACAAATGGATTCACACTGACTGCTTTAGTAGAAAGCCTGGCTGTATAGTGCCAAGTGATGTGGTTGATCTGTTTAGTGACTATTATTGATACAGGTGCAATGCCACGTGTTCTGATATTTAGCCTTATTTCTTAAATCCCATTTTAACATGTATGCTTCAAACAAAATGCAGTCTATCTTAGTATTTAAGCATTTTATGGTATATTTTCAAATTAGTCCTTAAGCAATAGAGAAGCTTATGCATTTTTTGCTGGGGTTTTTTTAAGTAAATTTAATAGTCTTTTTTCCCATTATCATAACTGTTCTCAGTGTCTCTGTGATCACCTGGACCTCTCTTCTCTGAAATTACCCATTTTCTCACTGCAGGAGTGTGTAGGATCTTGTGAATGGAGACATCAGTGTCACCCTTGCTCATCCTGAGTGTGCTTAACTCATACCCATCCCATCCAAGTGCCTTCCTGTGCCCTCACATAGCAAAACACAGCCCCCATCCTCCTGAATGAAAAAACCCTCAAGCAACAACAGAAAAACACCACACCCCACACAGTCGCCCTTTACCGTAATTGTTAGGGCTGATCAGTGGAATTTTCTGGATACTTGAGGCCAAGCTCCATCAGCTGCTTAGGAGAGCCTGGATATTTGTTGAAGGGAAAGAATTTAGCAATTTGGAAAAAAAAAAAGGCTTGAACAGATAGAGGGAAAGCATCTGGAAAGAGGGAAGATGGCTTTTAAAGTGCAATTAAGAGTAGCTACTTTTTGATGGTGTCAGTGGAAAAGTGGAGTCCTGGAACAGAAAATCAGCTTTGGAGACTTCAAGCTTAAAAACAAGTCTGAATGGAAATTATTCCTAGCACAAGCAGCTGAACCTTTTTGCAAGTTTAAGGGGGAAAAGGGGGATAAATGTGGCAGAAGTAGCAATAAAATTTAAGTTTTTCTATAAAAAATATTAAATTCCATTTTGCATGGATTATTTTTTCCTAGAACATTTTAATGTAACTTACGTACTGGTATTGTGGCAATACCATAAAGACAGGGCTGTAACGAGAAATGGGATTTTTCACGTTCTTGAAATGTAGAATGAATACTCTGATTCAGTATTTTACCCATAGTTGTTCATTTTAGTTTGTTATTGATTAAGAAATTGGATGTGATCAATTCATTCTGGAATGGCGAATTTTCTTTTTATTGCTTACATAAATTTTTACCATTTTTGCAAGGGTTTTCAATTCTAAATAGCCTCTGAATCCAGGTAAGATGCACTCTTCTTGCTTTACAGACCAGTGATACTGCCTCTTCTGTATTCTCAGTTCCTTTTATAAGAGGAAAATACCTCTTGAAATTCTCATTCTTTGTGTGGTACTGAAAGGGAAAAAATTGTAGTGATAGAAGACTGGGGGAAGAGACTGGAACAGCCACAGAAAGAGAAGGCTGGCTCAAGAAGAAAGAAAAGCCTGGAGCCCTTGAATAGAAACTTGAGGCTTGACACTTCTGGGATGTGCAGCTAGAGTATTAAAGTAATCTCATCCTGGTCAGTGGGAAGTTTTACTTCCAGAGTACCTGAATAAATGTATCAGTAATTGCCCTGAAGTTTCTCCAGAATTTCTTGTTTCTCCAAAGAGCTTTTAATTGACTTGTGTTAACCAGCTCATACACAACACACAAGAAGTAGAACAAAAAAATCCAGTCATTCAGTTACTCAAATAATTGAGCTTGTTATTACTGTTTTATAGTTCATTGTCAGTGAAATGGAATATAATATGAACATATGTTTCTTGTCCTTTCCATTATTAGTTTTCTCATAGAACAGCTAAAAGCCCTAGTTCTTTGGTCCAGAAGCCCAGTGGTGCTAGTCCCTGTACTTACTCTGTTACACAGAATAAGAAAAACACCAACAAACCAGCACCCAGTAAAACAAAACAGTTTTCTGAAAGATATTACAGTATAAACAATGACAGATAGGTATAAGCAGATGGGTGAAGACCAGAAAAACAGTCATATAAAATTGGTCATCTTGATAAGCAGCTATGATGGTAGTTTAGCTGTTGTCAGTTTTTTTTAAATCATCCATGGTAATCCTTTTAAATAATTTGCTTTGCTTTCTTTCACTGTTTTAGCATAGTTTTTGGCACTGACAGGCAACAGCCTTAAAGCTTGAAGCATCAGTGCTTCATATATATGTTATGCAACTATACATATTGTATAAAGCTGAGACTGTACAATAAATCTGTCTGACGAAGCAATGAGCCCATCTCGAGAGACAATCCCCAAACTGCATCATTCGACACAAATGAAGGAAGAGTGAGCACAGTGCTGTTCAACATTAATGGTCTGCAAGATCTTTTCTAGTTTACTCTTCGAATTTTTCCCTGTCTCTTGACAGATTGTTCAAGGTCAGTTTTACTGTTAGGAAACACTTGAACTACTCAGGTTATTATTAGAGTAAAAGTTTGGAGCTATACTTCATGAAAAATGTCTGTGTTTAGGGATGTAATTATTACTTGTCTGTATTGGAATTGCAGCTCTGCATAATGGGGTTGGATCAGGAGTCTGCTCTGCTCTGTTTTGTAGAAACAGAAATTGACACAGCTTGCTGAGTGATATTTCAGAAGAGAACATACAGGGTTATAGACTGTGTAGTGAAACTAGACAATGTACCAGACAACCTTTCAATCAGTTCCTGAAAGTGCCTACAGTTTCAATTCCAAAGCAGGTGAAACAATATTAAATATTAAAGACATGTTGACAGCTGCAAAGTTCTTCTAAAAAAGAAGTTTTGTTACAGGGAAAAGTAGTGATAGATTTTTCAGATACTGTTGAAGAGGTCTTTTGGAAAATTAAATATGCCATCTCATCTATTCTTAATGTGAGCAGATCCCCAGCCAAGCCAAATGGATGTTTCAGCCATGCATATGCTGAGTGTCTAACGTACCAGAAGAAGTGAAAGTTACCTGGCAGAATCTTGTTTTATTCTTTTAAAGTTCTTAACTTATAGTGCATTTTCAAGTCTGTCAAGTGTAATAGTTGATTAAAAATTAATCACCAAATCGCCTATCAGAGACTAGTAAAATGAAAATAGCAGAATCTTCACTTTTTCCCTACAAAGAAACAGTCTTTTGTGGCCTCATATGAAAAAAACGACACATAAAGATTTAAGTTTGTATTTTGCTTTCAATTCCAAATGGGTTTAAAAAAAGGAGAGGAAAATCCATGAACAAAACTCATACCTAACCTAAACCTCCTCGGGATAATTTGAGACCATTTCCTCTTGTCCTGTCAGGTGTTACGCAGGAGAAAAGACTGGTCCCCACCTGTCCACAACCTTCTTTGAGGCAGTCATAGAGAGCATTAAGGTCTTCCCTGAGCCTCTTTTCCACCAGGCTGAACACCCCCAGCTCCCTCAGCTGCTGCCCATCAGATTTGTGCCCCAGACCCTTCCCCAGCTCCACTGCCCCTGGGACTCGCTCCAGCCCTCTCCGTCTCTCCTGTGGTGCGGGACCCAAAACAGAGCACAGCACCCGAGGTGCAGCCTCTCCCCACGGAGGTAAAATGTGGGTGAAAGCCATTTCCCACCCTGCAGCCTGGCAGTGGGGCTGCAGGTCAGCGGTGCCCACACGCAGCCCAGCGGTGCCGCTGCCTTGGGCCTGTCAGGGAGTGACCGTGTGTGAGCCAGGCAAGATCAGCAGCAGTCAGTAAAATGTCACTCAGGGCCTTCCTTCAGCTGCACCAGCTTGAGACCGTGTGGAGGATAAAGAATTGTCAATTTTTTTTTTCTCTGGGGGGTGAAGGGTGTTCTTAAGAGCTTCAAGTGTTTCTATGAAAAGGATTACGCTGAAGCCAAATTTGAAGTAGTATGTCAGTTGTCTCTGAAGGTTTGGGTGGTCCTTTCCTCTTTAGCAGCTACAACATGTAATTTCCTTTCTTGTTTTGTTTCGGGGTTTTTATAGTCTAAACTAAAAGAGAATTATATATTAAATTAGTGGAACGGACTATTAAAGACTGCTTTCCTTTTCAAAAATAATTTCTAAAACGCCAATAAAATACATGTGTGGTCCTAATACTCCTATTTTATTGCACAATTAGCATTTGCCCTGCTAGGCCACTCTAGAACAATTAAGAATAAATGTTGAGTCTCCTTAAGCACTTATTTTCAGTAGTATCGGAGTATACAAATTGATTTAAGTACACTTTTGGAGACATTGTAGATTAGAATTGATTTTGTAGCCCATGGGTTAACTTTTCTGCCAAGACTGAGATTGGAGGTTTTGGCTTAGTCTAAAATGTATTCCTATTAAAAAGTAAAAGGCCTAGTACTTGTAGTCTGTGCTGTTTAGATTCTGCAGAAATCACTAATTGCTAATACTCAAAATTATAAATAAGTTTTGTATTATATTGCATGGGTATGAAGAGTCAGGCTGTTTCTCAAACGAAAATAAAAATATTAGCACGAATTATCAGAATTTAAATTTTGCATGACTTATGCTAAACGTTAAGGTTGAAGGTACTGGTAAGCTCTGGAGATCACCAGGCTACCAGTACTACTACTATTCTGTAGTGTGCTACTTTTTCTCTTTTGCTGCATATGTTCTGCACTTATGTGTAAATGATCTCTCCTCTTTAATAAATAAATAGATAAAGTGGATTAAAAGACCTGCTGCTTAAATAATACAGATAATAGTATGCCAGAAGCTATAATAAGAAGTACATTTTGATTCCATAACAGATTTATAAATGGATGACATTTAAAAAACCTCAAGCATTAAGAATGAAAGAAACATCAATGATATCATCAAAAGTGCTATCATTAAAAAATGAGAGATGAAAGTGAGCAGGGAAATTCAGTCTGAGTATTCTTAGGAAAAAAAAAAAAAAGATGCATTCCTTACCATGGGGATTGCTGTGGCTCTAATAATTCAGTCCGTGTTGCAGTGATGATTGCCCTGTGTTGTGAAATGTGAAATATTCACTTGGGCAATGTAGCACACCATGGCCCAGGGAGTGATCCTGCTTTAGCGTGAGAATAGGTTATGTGCCTGCCATGTGCAGCATCTGAATCTCTAGGGAGTCGACAGAGCAAATGGAAATTAGTGATGCAGAGAGAACCTGAAATTCTGTGATCTAAATCTTTCTCATTGGTTTTGTGCTCCTCAGCAGGGTACTGATACATGCTACCCCTGATACATCCTGCCTTGGTTTCCCCATCTGTAAAAGGAGGTTCATAGTAGCTTTCCCATACATGAAATTTTAATCCTCCTATGGGAAGCAGCAGCAATAATGATTTATAGAACTGATGCTCAAAATTATAATTTATAGTTTTTATCTTCATAAGGGGATATATGTGCCTTAGAGACATATTAGCTACTGCTGGTAGTACTGGACACCTTTTGTATCTTCAATATGAAGGGAAATAGCTGCAATGATTGTTTTACTAAAGAACAGGAAAAAAACCATTGAAATTAATAGGAAGTTAATTGATTTATTTCACAGTCAAAGAATAATGGTACAGCAGAGTTGTTGGTCATTTGATTTTGTTTCTTTGTTTGTTTTGCTTTTTCAGAACAAGAGTTTAGATTGAATTTTTAAGTATATATTTTTAAACATTTTCTTGTTCCATCATAATTGATCTGTAGATCTGCTAGAAAGCTATGCCTGCTAAAAGGACATGACAAGCCATTTGGGTATAAGGTTATCTTCATGAATAAGTGATGCTGTACTGTAACTTGTTATACAGTAACTGTATAAAGTTAAAGCCAAGCATATGTCAGTATTCTTACAATTAACTGGATAAGCCTGGCTTGATTGATGGGAAAGGTACTTAGTTGTTTGTATATATTAATGTATTTGCTAAATATAGGATAAAACATGTTGTGTCATAGATTAAAGCTGTCGTGTTTGTTTAGCAAGCTTGTGTTACAACATGATACATTTCTGCCATGATGGAATTCCCAATAGGCTTCAGTAGCTTCAGTCCACCTGAGCTACTAATTTTGAAGGAACTGTCTCCCAGGATACTCCCCCTGTATGAACACCACAATGTTCAGTAGCATCTGTATGCTTGAAGACTTTTTACTTTGGTTTGATTCTCATTACATAGTTTGGAAAATAATTTTCATAGTTACATACTTTATCCTAATACAACAAAACTTGTTGTCAAAGCATGCCTCTATAGCATTCAGAAAAGGTCTTAGATTAAATTCCTAGTCATGCTGGAATGTTTCAATTTAGGAGTATGGTTGTATAAATGATAAATGAAGTTTCATGAGCAGAAAAAAACCCCATCTGATCAGAACTTTTCCATGTTAACCCAAGACATCTAATACAGAGTAGAAAAACATACTTATTCAAATTTTGAAAGTAGAAAACTGGCGTTTTAGGGGTAAAATCCAAATTGGAGATCCATTGCAACATGAAAAATCTACTTTGGGGTTTCATTCTCTCCTCTTTGCATCGGAAAGCCCATGGCTATGGCAGCTTTTGCAAAGAGAGGCAGCTGCCAGTGTTCATGATAATATGAAATAATCTTTTGCCATACTTCTCTGGAGACATACCGAGACAGTTGAAACTTGGGGCTGTGGCTCCCTTGTCTCACACTGTCATGTTGCTGCATGTTCTCACCTCCCATAGCTCAGATTTTACTGCTGGTCTCTCCAGTGCCTCCCAGGGAGGCAGAGTACTTTGCTTTCCCTAAGATCAAAGCCAGGGGAATAAACAATAGCTCTCGGGTCTTGCTCTGGAATAGCTTTGAGGTTTCAGATGATGTGCCTCGTTAATGACTGTGGCTGGAGAAGTATCTCAGACCATGCAAAAGCTCACAGATATCTTAATCAAGTCCAGGATCCAGCGAGTAGCCTACGCCAGAGCATGTTTCACAGGCTCTTTCTGCAAGGAGCTCCGTAATGAATAGGTAGAGCATGTCTTCTCCCTGCCACATGTATTTTTTAAGGTGTACTCAGATACAAAAATATTGTAGGAACACTGAATATTAATGAAGAAAAAGCCAATCGTAATAAAAACAGCTGAAATGGACAGGATCATTTGATATTCATAAATCAATTGTTTTGTTAGCTTTACTATTTTAGGATGAATGTCTAATTGATACTTAATTTTCCTAAAAATAAGTTGTTACTTGTTCCATCAAAATCATCTGATTGGCCTAGGTGATAATTGTAGGTTCCTTTCAATTGAACTATCCAATTCTAAAATACATTATCGTTTTCACCACCTTTGTATTCCAAGTGAAATCCCTCATGTCCAAATTCATGTATTTGATTTTCTGTCAAATAATTTAAATAATTCTCATTCTTGTTATTTCTTTGAATGTCCAGTAGTCTCATTATCTATGACACTTTGCCACCTTGTACAGGCATGGAGGATTTCACGCAGATTGTAGTTAGCTAATGTTAAGACTGTTGTTTTCCAGTAAGAGAGAAGTACTTAGCAAGGCTTACTTTGTTCATGTCACTTACATGTAAATAATTATCAGGATGCTGATCATGGAATAGCTGCTTTCTGAGATGTTTTTATAAACTGGCATAAATAAACTGGTCAGCATTCAATACTTAGTTTGGCTGAGTATTTCTGCCTCTTCCTTTAAAAATCAGGACACATTACTCATTCCCAGTACTCAGTATTTTGCAAAGTACAGAATGGCAGTATAGATTTATGATACCACTGGTCAGACACAGAGGGAGGTTAAACCATAGAGGAAAATAAAATTACAAGTAATTAAATTTACAAGCAGGTTTGCCATCTTCAAAAGATTTAGTGTTTCAGAACGAACAATGATTTAGCCACACAACAAAACTGATACAGCCTTAGCAGTTTATGATATAGATATTTTATGTGATGTTTCAATTTATATAATTAAAAATTGAGCACTCCTTTTTAAGGGTAAATAGGATATTCAACTGAGAACCATACATGGTAAGTAATAAAATAACTGCAATGCAGTACTGTTTGCATTTTTTAAGACCTGAAACATTTTATCAGGATCATTAATTTCAGGTTATCTCAGGGCTTTATCTTCAGACAAGAAAGCAATACTGTATATAAGTCTTCAAGGTTTTCTTCTGAGAACAGGTTTGTATCTTCTATTGGTATGAATTTCAGATGTTCACAGGACTCTAAGCTGTGAGGTTTTTTCCCTGATACACATCCATCTACTAACCAGTAAATATGATAAATACAACTGTACCATTTCCCTCCTGGTCTTAGAAAGGATTCACTAGTAACAAGGTTCTTGGCAAGGACTTCCTGCTATTTCCACAAGTTTCATACATCATCATTACCAATGTATTCTTGGAGAAAAAAAGCCCTGCATACGGAAAATGAAGCTGTTAGCTGAGGGAGGGTGGGGCAGAGGTCTTTGGGCTTTTTTTGATGTTGTTTTTGTTACTTATTGTTTCTTAGTTCATTGGTTTTTGAAATAAAGAAATCTACATTCTTTTTGGCATAATTTCAAATTAGACAAGTTCAGTTGCTTTGTCAGAATATCCGAATTAGATCTTTAATCTTTGGAAATCGGTTTAAAAGCTGAGGCATATGTGCTTATCAGAATCCATTGCATGTAAATTGCCTTTATCCAGTTTGCTTAAAAATAAATTACAGTTTACATAAGCACGGTAATTGCAGCACTTACTTGATCAGGGCTCTTAGAGAATCTATACTATTTCTGGTTTTATTGATGAGTTTGGATACTTGGATAGACTTTGTTAATTATAAAAAGTAATTATTTAGATGTAGCATATTTAGTCTTTGATTTAGAAACACATGCCTGACCTTCTAAGAGAGAAAAAAATGGTATGCAAGTTTTTCAAAACATTGCTGTAGTTGGGCAAAAATTCAGAAATCTTTGTGCATTCTCCACTGTGTATCTTCATTTATAGTGAGATTCAGCTTTGTTTGGTGTGTGGATGTGGTTTTCTGTTTTTACATTTGAGAAAATGGGGTTGCAGACAGAATATTACAACTCAGAAAAATGCTTGACAGATATAAATCTTCAATTATCTGAAACAATCTGCTGTACCCAGGCTGGTTTGTGCATCTAGAGCAGCAGCAATGCTCATTTGTGCCTCCTCTAAAAAGTCTCTGTCAGCTGCTGCCAGTCTAACTCACCCAGGTGGCTTTTGGTGCAAACCTGCTATTTAACCCCTGTATTTCCTTTTAACTTGAGGAAACAAACCTGGGAGTTTTCCTTGAGAATATCTGACATGCAGAGAGGTGGAAGTTACACCTGGCCCTGAGCACAGTTTTGGTGATGCTGTAGCAAGGAGGAGCAGTGGAGGCCAAGGAATGAAGGTGCTCTGCCCACTGCTGAATGACATAAATGAAGCCCACAAAGCTGCACTAAGGAATTTTCTTGAAAGGTCAATGTCTAAGGTGCTCCCCTTCAGACTTAATAATTTGGAGTATATCTCTCTAGGAATTATATAACAGAGTCAAGAACAATTTAGTTGAAATTTAGGCCTCTATGACAGCTAGAATCTGCATAAAGATGAATTTGTCATAATATCTCACTAGATCATTGTGCTCTATTTAAAGAAAGAAATTGTCAGGTAGCCTTGGCTTTTTCACTCCAGCTGTGTTTTTTAATCAATTCTGCTGTTCCAGAGGTATTCTGGATTTTGATGTAAGGTCTTGGGCTGTAATATTAATGGAGAATAATTTGTTCCTATTAAAGTATCTTGGTCAGATTGCTGCTTTCTAATGTGAAGCAGGTTCATGCCTTTTTTAAAAAAAACAAGGTCTTTTCTTATAAAAGTAGGATGTTTTGTTGTATCCTGGCTTAAATGTTATTGAAATGCTTAGACATTCTTTCATTTTAGGGGTATCAATTGCCATCATAGAGTCTGTTCAAATGCTGCCTGCTTTTGAAATGGAAGATGATGTCCACACAGTTATTACTGCAGCAATACAATGACCATCAGGCTGAAAAGGGGTTTTGCACCTTTCTTCACTATAGAATATAAGTTGCAAAGTCAAATCAATGTAATGTAATGGCCTGCAAAATTGTCTGGTGTTATCTACAAAATAGATTTTTACCCCATTTCCCCTGAAAGTCACAATGCACCTTGTGCTGCTTGTGGCCTTTATTGTGAGCAGTCTAAGAATTGCAGTGGAATGGGTTCAAACATCAATACAGAACACCACACGCAGCTTCTGAGTTGTGAAATGTAGGTGTAATTTATGCAAGAAGAAAAAGTTGAATGTTTGTTTAAGCCCCTCAAGGTTTTTATAAAGAAACCTTTTTTTACACTGAGCAGATGAAAACTTGAAGGAATCAATAAATAATTACTAAAAATTTTCCTGCTATAAGGAAAATCATATTTTTTTTTTATGAGAAGTAGAATTTTGCAGTGTAGAAATAAACTTACACTTTTGTTACAGAAACAGTTCCAAGAAAGTTTCAGAAGCCAGCTGATGCATTGCAAAATACTACTTTTGGAAAACAACATTTGCCAACCTTACTTAGCTCTCCATGTTTAAATGGATTCTTTAAACAATGCCTTGTTCAGCAAGGTTGGGGACCTTTGCAGTCAAGTAGTTAACATTGGAAATGAGCAAAAATTACCAGGGAACACTGTACTTCAGTCTGCTTGAGCTTGTGCTACAGGGAAATGGTGTTGACTGTGGGGACCCAGCAGTAAATCCAGCATGCAGTTCGTTAGTCTGCTGTCTGCTGCACGTGCATGCACACAGACAAACACACTCTGCACACAGACAGCCTCACTGAGCTGTCTGCTGAGGAACCTGGCACAACAGCTGTCACCTGTAGGTCCTTGTCTTTGTGCCAAAACTTCCCACGGAAACAAAGGTTTTGACCACTGACATTTTCTATTAGATTTTCAAAAATAATTTACATTTGGCCCCAATATTGCTCATCTTTCACTTTTTTTAATTATATAAGATGGTGAATGATGATGTTCTATTAAATGCCGTGAAAAGCTTAATGCCCCGTTACCCATTA
Organism: Daphoenositta chrysoptera; assembly: GCA_013397915.1. Taxonomy (NCBI): domain Eukaryota; kingdom Metazoa; phylum Chordata; class Aves; order Passeriformes; genus Daphoenositta; species Daphoenositta chrysoptera. The sequence continues at coordinate 1,234,539 of VZRO01000504.1, forward strand.
TCTCCTGTAGTATATATTTATGAGTATGGCAGTGGCTTACATAGATATATACATATATCTGTGTTATAAACTAATCACTGATCATGATACAAATCACTACTGCTAGCTTAGCCACTTCACACACAATTTTTATATAGGTAAAATGTATTAGTCAATTAAACAGAAGTGTAAATATAGATATTTGCATTTTATGCTTATAAGGGAATTTTTTTTCAAGGAAGTAGGCTGTTAAATCATGTTACTGTAACAAATGCTGAAGGCTGCTTTTTCATTCATTGCCACTGAATTTATTGTCAGAGCCAGTGCAGTCATATCCCATTTCAAGATTACTTAGGTGGCTTGAAAATTAAATCACAGCTCACAAATTCTCTTTTTTCACACACGATTAATAATACTAAAATTGGGTCTAGTTTTAAGTATACTTTGCAAGATATTGCAGTGCAGCTAGGTGCATGAACTATGAAAGATTGAGTAAATAGAAAGTAATTTTCCATAAATTAACAATGAATTGGATAAAACAAAATTGCTGTCAATGTATGTGGAATTATTTTCAAAATAATTATATTGATATAAATTTTCTTAAAGTTGGGCAGCATGGGGTTTTATAAAGTTCTCAAATATTTTTTGCGACTTCATAAATCTGAAAGAGATTTTCAGGAGTGATTGCTCAGAACTGGAAATATGAGCTCATGCTAGATTACATTTTAGAGAAAGAATATATCAAAAGCATGACTCTTTATGTCTAATCAACTAAATGATTCTTTCTTGTTCACTTACTTTGAGATAGATCTCTTATTTCTGTGCACAGTTTTGCAATGTTTCTCTAAAAACTCTCTCTGAAAAAGCTCCCCTAAAGATGTCTCTAAAGCTCAAGACAGAGAAACTTTACTTCTGTTAGGAGCTGGATTGCATTTGGTGTGCTTTGGAGTGAATATCCTGGATTGGTTTTAGCCAAATGAAATCTAGTTAACCACAAGAAAACTGCTGTGCAAATGGACTTAAAATCCCTCTGTAGAGACACCTGTAGGCATCTGGTTTGCTTGTACATTTTATTCAGATGTTCAAGAAAGCTTCTTCATATAATTACATTCTCCATATTGTGTATAGACAGGTGCATCTCTGAAGGCTTCCAAAATAAGATCTGATCTCATAATTTTAGTTCAACAAGGGAGGTAAGCCCCTTTGCAAGACTTCAAACATTCTTGTACTACGGGTGATAGGTGTATTTGGTCTAGGGTAGCACACTATTGTCTGAAGTGAAACCTCCAAACTGCATGTGGTATAGATACAGCCATAAAGACTTCAATGTACTGGTCATCTTCTATTGCACTGCATCATTGTTAACAGGGCATAGCATAAATGGAAAGTTCTAGATCCTAGCTTGCTTTTGTTTCTTTCTTTTTATTTTCTCTGTGTCCTCTGCTACTGTCTTTAGTTCTGTAGATTTTATTTCCAATATTGACCTGTGAAGGCCAAAGATGTGTCTGGACTTCAGAAAGAAAAAGGCTGTTTATTCATACTAATAGCAAAAAACCACTACTGAATAATAATTTTATAAACATTTTAAGAATATTTCTCTTTTGCAAAAGATAATAGTTTCAGATAGTGTGTTACAGCTTATCATTCTGGGATTTTGGGGAGGAATATTAGATATCTGCTGCAGAATGTATTTTAATTCCTTCTTTTAAAATATATGGTGCTTTCTTTTAAAATATTTGGTGCTTGACACTGAAACAAAAGTCAGAAACATATTGGTCTCAGATATTACACAGCTTCATCGTTGTTTCTCAATAGCTCACTATTTGTTCTTTCTGCTGGATTTCGGTCTTCCTTACATAAAGCTGAACATGCTATCAAACATGGATTTTGAATGGCTGAAAAGTGAAAACACTCACTTCTGGTTTTTTTTTTTTTTGGCATATAAGTTGCTGTTTTCTAAAGGAACTACTTAGTGCGACACAGATAAACTGTTTTGACTATTATTGGTACTTTTCTTCTTCAATTACAAATCAGTTAATGTAATAAAATAAGCTTCACTGAAAGTACTGACTGAACCATAATGGCTGAAATTATTTTATTATGTTTCCTTTTTATTATATGCATAATTAAATATATATATATATACACATATATATAGCATTTTTACATTTAATTTAATTTTTTTTCTTAGTGATCTTAGTGAAAATCTGATTCAAGCAATACCAAGGAAGGCATTCCGAGGAGCAGTAGACATAAAAAATCTGTAAGTATTTTCTTCTTTCCATATATTCTGATAATACTTTGTTTATACAGTGCTTTTTTGTTGTATCAGATATCTTTTTTCTAAGAACTGTTATAGCTGCATAAGGAATCTGCATAAAACTGATACTTATCATTTGCTTTGGCAAAATACTTTACCGCATCTTAAACATCCAAAAATTGCCTTATGGAAGTGTAAAACATTGACATACAGTTGAAGACAACATGGCATTATAAATACTAGTTTATGAAACCTGAGTTAATATTTGAATGTCAGGCAATTGGAAACATTTTATGGTTTCATATTTTGCCTTGGTTTTAAAAGTTTGCCTTTTGTTTGCTTGCATAAAAGAAAGAAAAGTCATGCTATTACCTAGTTTTGCTAGCATATGTTTTTATACTTGTGTGACTATTTTTCTTGCTCAGTTTTCTTCTGTTGTCTTTTCTGAAAGAAAGACATTTTCCTAGAGATAGTGACTTTGAAGTTCACGGGCAGGTTTTGTATTCTTATGGTTTCTAAATGTGGAAATACATGAGTTTCAAGACAAAGCAAAGCAGTGACTTTTCAACTTTCTGTTCAGAGTGGTAGGTCAGTTTAGTGGATTGAACAAGCTGAACAACCTGAAGACTGGGATGAACTTCTGTAGTAGGAAACAAAAGGTCATGCTCTCAAAAGCTATAACCCCTGCTGTAAGCTAAGGACGCATCACTTACAACAGAGGACATAAAATAGTGGGTTTCAGAAAGACTATGGAGCTCCCAGTGTGATGCAACTGTGAAAAAATATGATTGCTATCTGATGTAGCATCAATAAATATAGGGAAATATCAGGTCATTATAGGAGACTTTCATGTAATTCCTGCTGAAACAATTTTTATTAATTGAAGTTGCCATTGTTAAAAAAGAAAGTCAAACTTTCTGGTTGAACTGCTTTGTAAACAGAGTGCTCTGTGATTGTAAAGGGAGGGTTGTGATGTATCCTCAGTAGCAGAAGATGGGACAGGAAGCCCTTTGCTTTTCTGTCTTCCTGTGATGGACTCTACTTCATTCTGTTGCCTGCAGCACTGCACACAAATTGGTGAGGAAAATGTCTTTTTGAAGATTTAGCAGAATGCCCAAGAATTTGGTCTACTACAGTTTTTCCCTACAGTGAAATTCTATCGTACCTCAGTGGAAAAAATTACTATGTTCAACTCTATTGTGTTCCAAAACATGCAAGTGCTTCTCAAAGTAGCTTTGGTACTTTGTTTAATTGACAGTGTATGAGTTTTTAGTCAGAACTATTCCCATCTCTATGCATGGTCAAAAAGAGGTTTGGCTACAAGAAGTCTGCATTTTTCTGCATAATCTTTTATATTTGAAAATTTATACAGCTACGGAAAGGGACTTTGGTAGTAAAAAAACCAGCATGATTGAGAATATTCTAGTGGCAAACCAGTAGTTTAGAATATAAGTGTACTTATACACTGCAAGAAAACTCAAGTCAGAAACTGCATTAGGATGCTAAACTTTATCTGAGATACTATTTTTATCTTAGTGTGTATTTTTAATCTAAGGATCCTGAATCATGTCTGAAACTTGCATAAAATAATAGATCTGCTCTTTAAAGCCTTTCTCTTTTGTGGAAATATTTTTTTAAAAAAATCATAAATGCCATAGCATTGCCACAAATTCCAAATCGTATCTGTGGCATATTTTTTATTGTGATAGGATAAATACTACAGATGTCTCCTCATTAGTTGTCCTGGGGGAAAAAAAAAGGAAAAAAATGCCATCAAACCCCTAATCTGAAAACTTTATGTTCCCTTTGGAACATAAACATTCCCTCTGGAGAATAACCAATGGGGTGAGTTGGGTGGATTCTAGAACAGCATTTATGTAACTAGATCAGGCTGTGGTGCCTTTCCAGAATCTTTGGCAAGGATAGACAAACCCCAGTCTTCCATCTAGCCTTGGGCATCACTTACAGAAGAAAGGTATAGCAAGAATTTTACAAGTTGTATTTTGTTGTTCGGGAAAGTTAAGGAGCCAATTGATAAGTGATAGGTGTAGAAGGCATCACTATTCAAACAGGAATTGAACTATCTGAAAGGAGGTTGTAGCCAGGTCTGTGTCAGTCTCTCTCCCAAGTAACAAGTGAGAGGATAAGAGGAAATGGCCTAGGGTGGCACCAGGGTAAGTTTAGATTGGATATGATGAAAAATTTCTTCACTAAAATTTTCTTTTAAGCTTTGGAACAGGTGGCCTTGGGGAGAGATTGAGTCGCCATAAACTGGAAGCATTCAAAAATGTGTATATATGGCACTAAGAGACATGATTGTGTGGTGGACTTGGCAGTGTCAGGCTTACAGATGAACTCCATGATCTTACAGGTCTTTTCCAACCTAAGTGATTCTTTGAGTCTGTGAAGGTGATTAACCTAAGGTCCAGGAACCAACTGCTTGTATATCCTTACTAAGAATTGTCATAAACAGAATTCCATATTTGTTCTAGTTTTGGCCATTTTTTCTAGCAATAGCCCAAGTAGTAAAGCATAATGTTAAAGATGTTGCATCCTTCCAAACTCATCTGTGAGATATGTGAAGGTTCAAAGAGAAATCTGCATTAGAGCATATACACAAATAAATTTGTTAAACGGTAGTAATTAATCAGTTTCAGTGTAATTTATGACCTTTTTTTATTTTAACATGGAATTATTGATAACCATCCAGAAGAGTAGCTCTATTAAGCTCTTTTAAAAGTGGTTAACAAATTTCACAGAACTTGACTTGATAAAGTATTTTATGTTCCTGAATGGAAACTCACCATTCTCTCATTTCCACCAAATACCTTCCTTCTGAATCAGGAGTTGGAATATTTTGGAAAACATCTCATTGTAAACTTATAGTCTTTGCAGAGCAAAGGGAATGAGGTGTTAACTCAGATAATCTGAAGAAAACTGCTTCCTTTAAGGCTGATAATACCACTAAAATCTCCTGCAGTATGTTAGATCTGGAGTCCTCTTGATGTTTCCCAGAAGAAGCTGTTTTGTTTCCATAAAATGCATCCATGGTGTTTTCTTTCTGGACATCTTAATAACACTCACAGTATAGATTCTGTAGAAGATAACAGCAAAATGGACAAGACATTATGAGAATTGACAACACAGGCAACCTGCCACACCCTCGTAGTAAGAAGAAGAACAAACCCTGACAAACATTCAGGCCTCACAAACATAATTGATGTTTAATTGGAATTACTCAGTTTCCAGCTTGTTATGCCTTTTGTCTCATAACTAAGAAGAGTCTGGCTGTGTCTGTACTCTCACTTGAGGCAGGTGTAGGCAGCAATAAGCTCGTCCCTTTCCCCTCTCTCTGAAGGCCAAACAAGTGCAGTTCTTGCAGACCATCCCCAGATGTCACCTCCTTCAACCCTCCCATCTTGGTGGCCCGCTTTGGACTCAGTCTCTGTCTTCTGCTTGGGAGGCTAACACCAGGTGCCATCTCACAAACTTGAGAGGTCATCTCACAAATGCAAACAGAATGTCCCTGGCTTCACTCTCACCATTGCAGCCCAGTTGTTTGTAAAGTATTAAGCTCTTCAGTAAAAGTGACAAAAAATGAGGGAAACTTATGTTGTAGTAGTTCTTCAGACTATAAACCCAGTATCCATTATTTTGGCTGTTCAAATGTAGGAAAAGAAAATAGCTGCAGTGTGTCAAAGTCAATTTTTCTATTCAAGGAATTATTCTTGAATGGCTTAGAGTAATACACTGTAAGTATAGGTACTGATCTGGGACTTGAGAGAAATTAGGGTGAAATTCTGGAAATACAGTTCTTAAAGTTACCCTTAACTTGGTAATTTTTCAGGGAGAAAAGTATTCACCAAGAGATTAGATTCTTCAGAGAACACAGTGCCACCCACTTTTTAAAAAAATAAGCAGAAATTATCATATAAATGGGAAACTAAACACAATTTTGTTAATATACATGTTAATGAAGGTTTCATAACCCTCCCTGGCAATATAGCACTCACACTGGATGTGAAAGATGTTCTAAATTTTCCCAGCTTCAGGAATTTTGTTTATATTTGAGATGGTAAGAAAATGCTTTAGGTGGCCAGATTGTAAACTTGGATGGGGTTGTTTCCTGAAGCTGGTTGAATTAGGAAGAATAACTGAGTTACATACAATTGTAAGGCACCTCTGAAAGAACAATAGTGCTATGCTCTCCTTTTGAGTAGATTTTGGCATGATGACTTTTCCATTTCAAATGTGCAAAATTTTATAGGATTCCAATTTTCTATTTCTCTGTGTAATCAATACTTGGCAGAGGATGGAAAGGAATATACCAATATCATGGTGGAATTGTGCTGCTAAATTTATGCAATCTCAAATGTTACCAAAAAAAGCAGGGCACATTTTCATTGTATCTTGTGCAAGAATCTCATGCCCTGTCTTTCTTGCCATGCTCTTGGTCTTTCTTTTGACTCCTCTCTTCTTTGGGTTCATTTGGTTCCATTTTCTCCCAGCAAGCAGGGGACACTGTAGCTCTCTTGCCAGGGATAAAGGCTGCAGGGCAATGTAGTAGCTTCACACGTTAAATTGCCTGGGAAAATGAAGAATTAGTGAAGAGGGAGACAGTCACCAGCATCCGATCAAAGTCCTTCCCATTATACTAAACTTTCTCCAAAACCTTGACTGATAGTACTTGTTGTTGCCCTCATGCCTCTTTTATGCTGATTGTGAAACATTTAGAACTGCCAATAAAGACAATAATTATTAATACAAAATTAATAAATTAATTTTGTATTAATCTTTTTTTTGAGAATGATTGGACTTTTAAAAATTTCAATTATTAGCAGTTGAAAAAGAGATTCCTGCTGAAGATGTTCTAATGACTTATTTCTTCTCAGATCACGCATAAAATTCCACTGTGACTGGAAGTATACTTGTGTATTCATCTGTACAAGTGCTGTTCCAAATGCATTGCTTGTCTAAGATATGCTTAAAGAATCTATGCTATAACTGATTGGAATCTCAATTGGACTGCTAAACTATTCAGCCACTCTAATTTCAACTTTACATCAAGAAGGATTTTCACAGTGTGTTAGTGAAATATATTCTGTGTATGCCTAAGATTTTTATTACAATAAAAAGCAATTCTGAAGCCATGAAGGAAAGAATAGATAGAGTTTTCTAGTGCCTCCTAAACCTCTTGTTGCCAAGCAGGTTGGTGACCCTGTGGCCTTTGGAAAAAAACCCCTTGTTCTTACTGACTGTTAAAATAAAGAGCATTTCAATACTATTTTTAGAGTTTTGTTTTCTTTTAAAAAAAATATTTCTTAATTATGTGATAGTGTCTTTTTTCATCTTGTATACATTCTCCTTTTGATGACATTCTTCTGTTTCATTTTTAATTTTTTTTAATACCATTTTCCTCCTATAAGATAATTCTAGGATTAACCAAGTCGAGTGCTAGACAATTTTTAGGGGATTGAGCACCTGAGCTATAGATCTGTTCTCTCTTTTCTTCTAGTTTGTTCAGCAAGTATGTGTTACTTGGATTTAAATAGTAATAGTCATGGGAAAAAAGCAGTTCTTTGAAGTTTGATAAAAACAGAATAAATTCTGGCATGATTTTGTTTACATCATTTTTAACTAATTCCTCTGAAATTATTGATTTGTCTTGAAACTGAAATTGAGAAGTAAGAAATAGGAAACATAACTCAGTTCCGTTGTAAAAAGTAGCTCTCTAGCATGGGAACAAAAAGTGTCCTCAAACTGTGAAGAACAGGAGACTAAAGCAGACAATTGTTTGAATTGTCCCAACTTTTAACTCTCTAGGAATGAGTAAAGAAGGTTTTCTCTGACAAGAGTCAGATGATGGATTTTTCCTGTATGAGAGTAGTAGTTTTTAAATGTATGCAACATCTTCTGTTAGTCATTAAATGTTCTTCTTGTGGGATAACAAAGTTTATTTTAAGGTATTTATTTATCATTATCTGGTAGACAACATATGCCAGAAGGGAAGAAAATATAAGTTAGCAATATGTTTCTACAGCATAAGATGTATCCACAAGAGCAATAAATAAAAAACATTTTATAGCAGACATTTTATTATTAGTTGAATGTTTATTATTCTTACTAGTTCTTATTGCTGAACTCACAAATACATTGACATTTTAAGTAGCAGTAGATTTGTAAGTATATGAAATACCCAGGTAATGTTGCAGACACGGGTGCAAAATCCAGTTAATTCTTTGTGATTATGGAAAGATTTTGAATGTGACAACTGGTGTTTGGTATTTTATGAGCTTCACAGGAATGGCACTGCTGAAGCTTTGTGAATGTCGGAGGCAGAAAGGAACAGCAAGTTTACAAAAGTATGGAGAGATCCCACATAGAAAAGACCCAAAATGGAGATGGAGCAGGCAGGAAGATGATGAAGAGAAACTGGGGAGAGGGGAAGGGTGAGAATGGGCCAGAGCTGCTGGTCCATGTCTGGTCAGCTTCGGTTCTCAGAGTGCTCTAATAATTTGAAAATAAGAAAAGCAGCTTTTGTGGGGAAAAACCAGCTTTCTAAAATGGAATTAGGGTTATTGGTATCCTCAATGGCTTAGTGGTAAGAAAGGTTTCATTATGGTATTGGAGATTTTTATGTGTGATTTTGAAAGTCATGCTTAAACTATAAAACATAAAATTAGATAAATATGGACTTTTTAATTTCTAGTATTCTTGCTTGTGCCTTAAGACATATCTTAATACATACTTGCTATCGAGAACCAGTTTTATCAAAAAAACCAATCAGACTGCTTCATTATATCTGTTTAGAAGGACATCATAAGTTAATGTTACGCTGGTTGTGAAATATTGCCTAACTTTCTGTTTGGGCCATAAATTCAGTGTAGGTATCCTTACCCTTAACCTTTACTTTTACCATAAATTGCTATTCAAACCAGTCACACAGTCTTCAAAGTTATGTCCCTTTCATAGCTTAAAAAAAAAAAAATATATATATATATGTATATATCATGCCAATTGTTCTTCATGGTGTGTGTCTAATCATTTTTATATCATGGGTGTAACTGATGGAAGATAATCTGAAACATAAAGATGAATGCATCTTTCAAAGATAGTAGTTTTTAAAACCAGGAAATAATTTTCCTCTCCCATCTGCAAACTTCCCTTCCTCAAACAAATTGAAACCAATTCGTTAGTTCAGTGCAAACAGAGCAATCTTTCTGGTAAGAAGGTTTAAATGGAAACAACTCACCCTTCACTAAGGCAGTGATCATGGTGACTCATTAAAGGAAGAAGTCCAAAAGTTTTCGGGATCACCACAACTGCTGCCAGTCTAGTGGAAGAAATCTGCCTTTCAGTTTGTGTAGAACAAGATTTGCTCAAGTGCTTTCTCCGCTTTAAAAGATTTTCCTTTGTGTATAATATGGATGATTTAGAAGAAGCTGTGTCAGCACTGATTTATACATTGACAGCTAAGGATAATAAGATATGGGCAAACATACAGCTCACCCTTTTACAGATTAACCTGCAGACTGCATTAGGCAAATTTGATGGCATTAAAAGATTTTTCCAATTTGTCTGGAAACAATTTCTCTTTTGTATTGTGTCAAGGGTAACATTTCATGCCATTGTAGTAATTTAGATAGCTTTGATAAATTGTTTGAGAGGTTAGAGAATTGTACTGTGTATATATTTTACCTCTTTAAAATAAAAAGGCTATTAGCTAAATTGTTAAATGAAATTCATTAGTAAAATTTGAAGAAGCCTTAGAAAGTAAACCTAAATATTCCTACACTGCAGCACTGGTGTTGTAACATTGCACCAAAATGATTAAACATCATATTCAGCAACTGATAGTTTGCATTTAGCTTTCACTACACAGAAACACAGGCACTGTTACAATTATGACAATATTTTATTCCCTTGTAGTAGTAATTCAGATGAAACTAGAAGAACTTTATAGAAGTTGATACATTACATTAGCAGTGGGTGTGATGATTTATTAATAAAGTAAAATGTTATCATAGATTCAGAAGAATCCCAGAAAATGCTTTAGTAAAAGTGTCATTAGCCCTGCTAGCTAATATATAATTGAAGACAGAAGGGCAGAGTTCATTTGTGTTTCGTTCATTTTCTTAGTATTGTTCACACACATTTACTCATATATATTTTTGACACTGACAAGCTACCAGCTTGGAGAAGTTTTTAAAGTGAGGTTTTATCATCTTTGCTTTGCAAGTCATGCCCTGAAATGCATAAGACGTTTCAGTATTTATAGGGAAAGTTTTTATCAGTGGAGAAAGTGTGATTTTATATTTGCATGGTTGTTAATTTAAGCAGACATTTTTAATTGGGCTATATGTGCTGTATCAATATTTTGAATTGAAAAGGTAATAATATTCTTCAGAGAAACGAATCTAAATTTTTCATAACTTAATACTTAGGGATTAATAATGTATGGGATGGATTGCTGAGTTTTATGTCTAGAATTCAAGTGCTCCATTACAACATACTATCTGCATATAATTGCAGGCAGCACAAAGTCCGTAGAAAACCAGATACTGAAGGTTACAGCAGAAACACTACTTTCATTTAGAGCAGAATTAAAGGAGATAAGTAAACAAGTCTGGAAATGCCTCGGACACTGTCATTTCTACATGTAGACATATTCCAGGAGGTAATTACTCTAAATCCCCCGCGTGCCCGGGGTAACACCTCCCACCCGCCCCAGGCATGCACACACGCAGGGAGACCCCTAAAACTGGTGTCTGTCCCTGGTCCCTGCCGCGGCGGGTGGAATTAACATGCAGCTGGGCTGCTCTGATAAATGGATTCTCTTAGGTCACCGAGGGGATGCGTGTGACATTAAGTGATTTACCGTCCTTTACCTTAATGAAATTGTTTCAGCAAGATGACGCTGAGAGCTTTTAATGGATAGCTTTTCTTGATGTAATGAAATTGCATTCCTTTGGCATTTAATATAAGGTGCAGTTATTATTTACTGGAGCCCTCCCAGCGCTGCTGTTGTGTGCAGACAGTTGAGAACAAAAAGGGATTTCTGTGGCAGCGTGCAGGCCAGCGCCGCGCCACAGCCTCGAGCGGGCGGCGGGGAGGCCGCAGCCTCTCCGTCCGCGTGGCCTGGCCCTGGCAGCCCTTCGGGAGCTTCCCTGCGCCTCTCCTTGCCAGCCCGCCTCTCCCTCACAAATGCCCTCCTAATCTCTTTAACAGGCAACTGGATTACAACCAGATCAGCTGTATTGAAGATGGGGCGTTCAGGGCTCTGCGTGACCTGGAAGTGCTGTAAGTACTCCTCGTATCTCTTACTTGTAGCAAGAGCTCAGTGTCTGGGGAGTACTAATGTGGGAGCTTATCTGCGAGCTGCAGGCTGGTGTCAGGATGGTCGAGTGAAAAGATGTCTTAAAATAATCCACTGCGATGTGCAATAAAATGGTAAGAAGATATGGAGAGGCAGAGATACTTACTCCTTTACTCTCCAAGACAGCCATTAAACATAATAATAATTAAAAAAGCCATTGGCAGATACTGTAAGAAAAAAATATATTTCATTTTAAAAAGGGGAAGGGCAGTAGTATTAATGAACCCAATTAATTTTGTAAATTATCCATTACTGTTGATGTGCTGAACATTTTCAGGATTGCTTTTGTTGTATACTCAACATCAATTTGATCTTTCAGACTCAGTGTAAGGAACAAAATGCTATATCTATTTGACAATCTGTATGTTTTCAAAGAGGCACTTTCTAGCAAACACAACTGCTCTATGCTAAGATATTTATCATATCCATGTTAATAGCTTCTTTTTAAAACATTTTAAGTTTTATGTGCAAAAATACATTTGTATGTGTAGGAGAAAATCTTTTTTGTGTCACAGAACATTATTATTGCAACACTTCTTTGCATACTTTTTTTTTCACTTTCTTCAAGTGGCTATCAGTGAGGTTAAAGGTAACAAAATTATCATCTGAGAATAGTTACTGTAATGAGCAAAGTGCCTTAGTTCTCAAAGAATCTGAGGCACAGGACACATTCCTGAAATTCTTGCTCTGTCAGTCAAAATGACACTTTTTTTTTTTTATTTCCTTCATTAAGAGAAGTGAAAGAATTTGTGTATCAGTGACTTACTTCATGTTAATTTGAATCACACCTGATAAATCACAAGTTGAGGAGGGTGAGGAAACGGGTTTTGTTGTGTTTGGGTTTTTTGAGGTTTTTTAAAATATTCTGAAGAACAGAAGCTTCTCAGGCAATAGATAGAGTCTACATGTCTGAGAAACCAAAGAGTATGTGAGTAGCTGGTGGTAAAAGTTTTTTATTATTAAACACTAGTTGGTTTTACTTATGAGTGAATGAAACTGGCAGCCAAATTTGATGTTATTTTTTTACTTTGCAATCACAGAATAACAAGCCTATTGTTAACTCTCTGGCATAAAGCCATGTAAAATATAGTGTAGGTTCAATACTACATCTAATTGTTAAGCTGATGATTAGTTGTCTATCAGTAAATGTAATGTTCTCTGAGATTTTTATATTTGGAACTCATATGTGTGACAGAATATTTTTTCCAGTGATGGCTTAATCTGCTTATTATGGATTGGTTAGGGTTTTTTTGGTTGTTTCTTTCTTTTTTCTTTTTTTTTTTTTTGGTATTATGAGCCTTTCTTTACAAGTGCAAGGGTTAAATGTTTATTAAAAAAAAAAAAAAAGAAATCAAATGTTTTCTGCATTTTTTAATGCTTGCAATTTTAGTGTTTTTAAAAGGTCATCCTTGCAGTTGAGGTCAGGAGTAGAATTTTATGTCTAGATTTCAATGAGTGGAAAAAAGAAGAAAGAAGAAAGAAACCGTTTTTTTAATAGTCTGCTGAAAAGTAGGTAGTTAGAATTTTTGTGAATGAATATACATAGCCTATTAGCATTGTTCAAATATACAACTAAATTTTTGCTATCTTGATTTATGTTATGTGATAAAAATGATGTAAAGATTCATGGCTTTTTTAAGAAATTGAGATAGATACTTCAAACAGAACTGAAGAATTTGTATCTAATGAAGCTTCCTTTACAACATGGCTTAAAGAATGTAAGATGTGTGGATCAGTCCATACTGTACATGCACTGAGTAGCAAATAAGACTATGCATATTGTTTTCATTTGGAGTCAATTACTCTAACTAAGCACAGAAAGTGGCTATTACTTCTAACTTCAAGTTTGAGGTAAAGCTTTTAAATAGATTGTAATCCTGTTTAGTGACAATTTGAAGTGCTTACCAAAGTAACAAGTCTTTGTATCTTGGTTAAATAATTGTAGAATTTTAGAGGCTGTTAGTGTTAAAGATGCAAAATAGCTTGAATATTCCCCCCCCCTGAATTTCTGTGAAATTTTAGTTTTCCTTTGTCTTTTTTTTTTTTTTTTTTTTTTTTTTATTTGGTAATTTTGTTTTTTTTTTTAACTGGGAAATCTGCTGTATTTTGGAAACAGACTATGGGAAAAATATAATGCTGACATGTTAAGAAAAAAAGGAAAGTGGCTACAAAATGGAATATAAAGTCAGTCATCAAAGTCTTTGCTATAGTATGTAACACTTAAGTGAAAGTATTGAGCCAACTTTTTTTTATTATATCTCTGTAATGAAATCAAGCATTTTTATCATTACAGAGAGATAGCTATAAAAATCATTTAATTCCTTATGTATCCCTTACTTTTATTCCTCGATCTGATTTTCTTTACCCTTGCAAAAATAAATTAATAGCTCATATATACAAAATAGCAAGGCAAACATCAAACAGTCAAAATTGGAAATGAAAACATTTGTAGATTCACCTTTCTTACGAGCTGTGGAAATATGGGCTGATTTCCCTTCATTGAAAAGATGGGATTTTAAAATCTTGTAAGAAGTTATGCAGGAAGAACTGCGGGAGCCATCGTTTACCATGGGGACATTGTAAGAAAACTCTGCCAAATTTTACTGACATTTATTCATTAAGACTCCTTTTGTGGATGTACCCAGTTGGCCATTTTTTGTTGTTTCATTTTTGTTCTGTTTTGAAAAGGGGCACAATTCCCCTATTTACTTGTTTGGTTTGGTTTTTGTTGGGTTTTTTTTTGTTGTTTTTTAATTATTCTTCTCTCTGTGTATGTATCCCTAAGAACACACAGGGGAGATCCCCTATGCACAGCGAACGAAAGATTTAGTACATGGAATGAGTAAGCACACAAAGGTAAAATGCAGCACATTGCATCAGTAATTAATTGCTTGGTTAATGTGGAGATATATAGCCTGATCCTGGTCAGGGTGCTGTGAATTTACCTTTCTGTGTTTCAAGATCAGACAGTACTTAAAAGTTTGTTCAAAATAGGTACAAATTACAGTTTGTGTTTTAAAAATACAAAAGGAAAAAGGAAAATACTTGCTGTTTCAAAAAGGAGAAATGCTTTTTTCAGTGGGAATTATTATTTATTGCTGCTTTAGTTGCATAGAGCTCATTCTCCATTCTGCTCAAATGAGTAATCTCTAAGTCAAATCTGTAAGTTCTATTGCTTGTTTCCTTTTCCTGGAGTCAAGCTTGTTTGCATTTTATTTGCAACCTAAAGACAATGTTTAACTGCAAGTTAATTCATGAAGTTTATGAATCTTTACTAGCTTACACTTACTGAGTATAATGGGCCTGTGTAGCCAAGAATTGGCTAAAATGTTTTTCTAGTTCCTATCTCAATTTCCCAACCCCTTGTCTAAAATTTAGATTACTATTTTGCTAAAGTATTTTAATTCCTGACTCCTTCTATCCTATTGGAAACTCCCCTATTGTTCATGCAGCTCTGGATCATCTATAGTAACTCATTTCATATAAAACCTAAGTGCAGCCCATTCTTTTCCTAAAATTCTTGGAAAAAAACATTCAGCTCTTGTATCATCTATCAAAAAAGAGATTCTCAGAAGCTAGAAAGAGAAATCACCATCCTAGAACCATCCTAAAACCAAGACATCTTCTCCAAGGACTCTGTTTTTTACCTCAGGATGTCAGGTTTGGCTCGAATGCCATAGAAGTTACCAAATTGGTGGAAGTTCCTTTTGAGTGAATCATAGGCTACTGCGACCTCTTACTTAGGACCGGTAATGGTAAAACCATGTATTTTGTTAGGGATTCAACTGGGAGGAAAAATAGAACTAAAAGCATGGTTTTTTTTCCTGATACCCATCCCTAAAAAGAGTACACCATGACATTTATTAGCTGTGCCTTTTTTAAATGTGGCAAAACTCTTAATATGTTAATGTGCTTCTTCTTGGCTTTGCAGCACTCTCAACAATAACAACATCACTCGACTGTCCGTGGCAAGTTTCAACCATATGCCCAAACTCAGAACATTGTGAGTAGTCCCAATGAAACTGGCTGCCCTTTTTATCAGTCCAATATTTTATTTTTACCTCTATTAAGTTTTGTCAGGGATCTATAAATACATATACAGGCAAAGCAAGCATAAGCTCAAATAAAAAATATTGATGTCTCATGAGGTTGACGAGCGTGAAGTCTGTGTGTGCGTCTGTGGAAGCTAATTCTGAAAGGTAAACCTCATAAGTGACCCCAAAGCTGTACTTGGGGCTCAGGAGATAAAGAAGCAGTTGTATCCTTTTCCGTCAACTGTTTTAGGATATGAGATGAATAAGTCTATAAAAATGGTTTCATGGCCTCTTCCCAAATGGGATTTCCATAGTGCTGTATTCAGTCACAGAAAAGTTTCACCTTCTAACCAAAAATAGATGAGGGCAAGAGGAATTCTTTTTACATGTTACAGCTATATAGAGAAATAAATTGATGTTTTTTGAAAGTCAAAAATTTGTTTTACTTTGAGCTATTGAATGGGTCACATTTCATTTAGGAACATTGGAGATTCTTTGATTGACTGTCAGATGTGATAAATGGGAAATCTTTATGCTTTTATTACTGTACTGCTAGCAGACCTAATTAAACTAAACTGGCTTGCCAACATTCTTTGTAACATAAAATTACAGCATCATCCGGTAGTGCTATTATAATTAAAGTTGTGTCAGCATTTACAATAAGGTCCCCATTTTTAGAGGTTATGACTTTCACAGAGGAGCACTTCAGGCTTCTAAAACAAAGCACAGGGAAAAGACTGTGTATGCAAGTCATACAGGCTGGAATTATGTTTTGGTATATTTATACTGACTACAAATAAATCTAGATTCTGTTGACTGGCAAAACCAGGTTTAGTCCAGAGACTCAAACAGAATTTCCAGTGAGTGGGAATTAAAAATGAGTGGGATGTTTCTATCAGAGCTTGAGAGTAGCTGTTGTGTTAAAGAATTACTTTTACAAAAAACCTGTCTAGTTTCTTTTACCCATGTTGGGTTGCACAGCTGTTCTGAAATCAGTTGGACTATTCACCTGGGTTAACATACGGCTTGTGACTGAAGAAACTTCACACAGGTGAGCAGTTCTGTTGATTTCATAACAGAATTGCAACTATTCTTGCTTGGACAAATACGAGAGTACTTAAATAGTGCTGACCATGGGCTTTTGGTGACTTCAGCTAGATATTGATAATAGAATTTCATTCTGATCTTTCAAGCCCGTGTCTTGAAAATGTGCATTCTGTACTTCTTTCAAACTTTCAAATACAGTTTTGAACCATAAAATAGAGTAATCAAATTAGCTATATTTATGTTTTCTTTGGTTAGGATATTTCATTTTCTGAAAATATATTTTAGAAACAAAATAAACTGGACACACATTGTCCAGGATTATAGCTGTAACATCCCGTTTGCAGTCAGAATATGTTTGTATAACTGTATTGATTTCAGTGGCATTAGTTCTGATTTGCAATGGTGTTCTTGCTTACAGCTGGCCACAGATTGCAGTGAATGAGTGTGCTGTATTGTGAGCTGTATTTGCAAAGCACCCACCCAAGAATTAGTACAGGAAAATATATTGCCTTTAATTTCTAGTCATTTATGGGGTGGGGGGGAAATGTTAGTTAATATTTTAGTTTATGCTGGTTACACATTTCATGTTGCTTTGCAGATTTATTTTCTAATGGATTAATTAGACTCTTTGTCTACATTCTGAATTTCCTGCACTTCCTTCCCAGTTATTTAGTTAGGATTGAGTACATCAGCTAAAAAGGACCAAAATGGCATGTCCCTGTTATGGATGATTCTGAGTAATGATTTGATTTATAGCTGTGGACATCCTTTTCGGTAGTTTAGGAAAATGTAAGAGCCAGAGAAGAGTAATTTACCTAATTTAGTGAATACATTTGTCTGATATTTTATCAATGGCAAAGTGCTTTTTGCCACTTGGCAAGGAGCCATGGTCTTGTGTCAGACCACACCAACAAAGAGACAACTTTCTTAATTCCATCACTTGCTTCCATTTGGTCTTTTAATTTCAGGCATTGCTTAAAACATAGATCCCTAGCAGCCAAAAGCAGCTAATCCCACTTTCTGCTATTAAACAACTAGAGAGGAAATCAGAAAAGAGATGTGAAAGAAGGTGCTTTATATTGAGTTATTACTCTATCTTGTTCAGCAGAAAATGAGTATGACCTGTTAAAGGGATCTTTCAGGCTGTTTCTATAGAGACTAATAATGGCCAGACTTACAGATATATCTAATTGGAAACCAAATCTTTTATTAACCCTTTTTTTCCTGACATTCTATTACCACTCTAGGGCATTTTCTTGAGACATTTTTGTCTTATTCACAGCTCTGGACTAGAGAGTCACCATGTCAGCTTTCAAGCTTTTGTATGTTTACTTCTTCCTTTTAGACAAGAAACAGGAAACTGCAGAAAAATTAATTTATTAGGAAGCCTTCTTTTTTCTTCCGATTAATCAGACCACAAATAAAAAGTAATTTTGCTGCTCGTATAGCTTCACTTAATAACTTGTAACTCCCAGAAAGTTAAAGAAAGATGTAATAAGTTCCTCGTTAACAGTTTTATCAATAAACCGGCGCAGTTGCTGGCTGGAGGGCGGGCTGGGCAACCCGGCTGCTTTTCCGTTCGTGGTTCCTAACGGGAAGGTGTTGCCGTGTTTCGTCCCGTGCAGCCGCCTGCACTCCAACAACCTGCACTGCGACTGCCACCTGGCCTGGCTGTCGGACTGGCTGCGGCAGCGGCCGCGCGTGGGGCTCTACACGCAGTGCATGGCGCCGTCCCACCTGCGCGGACACAACGTGGCCGAGGTCCAGAAGCGCGAGTTCGTCTGCAGCGGTAAGAGGAACGCCCGCTCCCCCAGCGCTGCCTGGGACCAACCCTCCTGGCAGCTCACGGGGGCTGCTCCTGATAAACGTTGGCTCTCCTTGGCTTTGGCCTAATCCGAGCATGAATGCGTGTTAAGAACAGCCTAATCTAATAAAAATACCTATAATAATACCTAATAATACCTTTATTGGTATTTGTGGGGTTACTCGTGTCCTTGCAAAATTTTGTGTGAATATCGCATTCACATAGAATTTATAGCCTTCTAAAAGTATCGTTGTGGGCGAGAGATGCAGGAAATGAAATAAAAGGTGTACTGATTGAGAACATAAAGCCATTAGTAGTAAGGAATTATTTTTTTTAAACTTTACAGGTGTATACTTGTTGTTATTTTCTGACTTTTAAATTCTATTCTGAATCCCTAATTTTAGGGATTTATAAATTTATAAATTTTATAAATTTCTTGTAAATTTTACAAATTTTATAAATTACAAATTTATAAATTTAGGGATTTAACTTTCTGAATTTTATTGTTATGCTTTAATGCATCGGGCTATTTTCTATATGAAATAATGAAATGACTAACAGTTCATTACTAACCACATTTTCTCTATTCGATTTTTTTTCCTTATTTGTATCTTCTAGATGAGGATGAAGGCAAGTTTATCTTTCTTATTTAACTATTTTTACACTCAGATTGAAAATTTTGTGTAAATTTTGTCTACTGTTTCAGGTTTTGCCAAGAACATTCAAAACCAGCTGCAATATTGCTGTCTTTTCAGAGGTTCAGCAGGGCTTCCCCTACTTGTTGATTTTCTGCAAACCCCCAGAAGCCTGTTCCAAATATGCCCAATTTTGCACAGATCCATTTTTTAAAAAGAGTTTTATGGAGAGCACAGTGTTCTGTCCTTATTAATTAGCCTCTGACATAAAAGTGTAAGGCACTGCCACCTTCACACGGCAAATGCTAACATTATTCTTGCCACTAAGTCTGCCTTTATGTACATTTAAAAGGGTTCCTAACAAGATCTTTTCTTATATCTTACATGTAAATGTTATGGCTGCAGAGCCTGGGTGTCAAGAACAGTTTTTTAACTTGATCCTTATAATGCTGATTATTAGAAAGGGGAATAACCATATTTTCTCCCTGAATCACTGTCTTTTTGTTCAATAAAGGTTGGTGAAACATTTCCCTCCTGATAGCATAAAAAGAGTAGTGTGTGTTATTAGATTTGGCAGTTGTTTGTACTTTTGTAACACAAGCATAAATGTGAAATCAGATCATTACATTGTAAAAGTCAGTCTCATAGAATCATAGCATGGTTTGGCTTGGAAGGGATCTTAAAGATCATCTACTTCCAATTCCCCTCCATGGCCAGGCACACCTTCCACCAGACTGGAGTGCTCAAAGCCCCACCCAACCTGGCCTCAAAATCTTTTCAGCAATTTAGAACTTGGGCAGTTGTTATATGAAGTTTTAAGTGGGAACAGCACTGGCTGCAACTTACATTATCAGTGTACCCTTCCTATATTAATATATTACATTAAATATTGTGAGAGAGATCTTAAGTTAAATTGTGGTTTCATAGTCAAGAAGTTGTTTCTTTTTTTCCTTGAGAATTTCAAAGCAGTCTCTGGCTTTTCCTAACTTAAAGAAAAAGAAAGAAAAGGGTGTTGTGCCTTTCTCATCCCTTTATGTCTTTCTGTATCATTACAAAACAACTGTTCTGTATCATTAAATTGATACAAGAACGAGTGCATTAATGTATTTTAAAATGTGCACTCTATCTATTTGCAGGAAAATATAATAAGGTTTTTATTTTCTAAAACATACCTAAATATGAAATGATTAAGTTAAAAGCAATTTAAAGTGTTGAGTTTAACATAGAGCACTAAGAAATCAGGGGGGAACTCATGTAAATTAGCCACCTGAGTTAGTAAGAATGGTAGATCGTGGGAGGAAGAAGTTTGCTGAGCTAAAACAAAGTGAGAGTAAGAGATGTGAAGTCAAAACTTTCATGTATTTTTGTGTGACTGAATGAAAATGTCATGAAATTAATGAAAACTCCAAAACTGTCTATAAGCAATACATAGCTGAAGGACCATATTCAAATAAGTATTGGCAGAACAGAGCAGAACTGACAGGTCACCTTCAGTGCTTTTAGCAAAGTTCATTCATTTCTCTTGACATGCGTTTTTTAATACTATACAACATTCTGAAAACAAAATAAATCAGTAATTAGTTTTTAATAACATGCAACAAATAAAATATACCTGAAAAATGGATCACACTTAGTCTTCTTCAATGAGATGATATTGAGTGGTTATTGCTAAAGAAGTTGAAAAGTTATGTAGTGCTTGCACAATAGTTGAGATTTTGTCTTTCACCTCTGGGCTGTATCAACATGTTACTATTAACTGTGTTTAAATTAATGCAGTTTGAAAGTACTGATAGGCTACAATGTTTATTTTAGAAGTTCTGCCTTAAATTTGGCTGTAAGTGTGAAATGTTGTGCTTTCATTTGCAGGTCACCAGTCCTTTATGGCTCCGTCCTGCAGTGTCTTGCACTGCCCTACTGCGTGCACCTGTAGCAACAACATTGTGGACTGTCGTGGGAAAGGCCTCACTGAGATCCCAACGAACCTTCCAGAAACCATTACTGAAATGTGCGTAATCTGACATCCTTCCATTAACTTGCAGAAAACATTTTTTTCCCATGTATCAGTTTTTGTTATTTGTATAAATTCCTGCATTATATAGGGTAGGAATTTTGGTATATACCTTCAACTTCAGATATAAAAAAAGAATATGCAGGTGTATGAAAGCATTGAAGATCTCTATGCTATCTTATGAGTTATTTTTGTATGTGCTACTCATATTTAATGAGTAAACTGCATTCTGAATTGGTTTAAAAAGAGTTTGGGAATCCTTGCTCTTCTGCAAGTGAATGGCTTTTCATTGCAGACTCTACAGCCTGTTGCCCTCAGGCTGGCTTTCTGTGCTGATTTGGACTGAGATCGTTTTCTTCATAGTAGCTGGTATGAGGCCATGTTTTGGATTTGAGAATAGTGTTGATAATTCAGGGATGTTTTTGTTACTGCTGAGCAGTGCTCACGCAGAACCAAGGTGTTTTCTGTTCCTCACCCAACTCCCCCAGAGGAGGCTGGGGTGCACAGGGAGTTGGGAGGGGACCCAGGGGGGACAGCTGACCCCAGCTGACCCAAGGGATTTTCCGTACAGTATGGCATCCTGCTCAGCATATAAAGAAGCAAGAAGGGTGAGAGGTTCAGAGTGATGGTGTTTGTCTTCCCAAGTTACACGAGACAGAGCCCTGCTCTCCTGGGGATGGCAGAACACCTGCCTGCCCTTGGGAAGTGGCCAATGAATTCTGTGCTATGCTTTGCTTTTCTGCATGCAGCTTTTGCTTTACTGGTTAAACTCTCTTTGTCTTAGCCTGTGAGTTTTCACAGTTTTAACCTTCTAATTCTCTCCCCCATCCTATTGTGGGGGGAGTGAGTGAGCAGCTTTGTGAGGCTTAGCTGCCACTTGGGGTTAAACTGTGCCACTCACCTTCAGTCACTTTATTCATCAGACTTGCTACTAGAGAGGAGTATCTCTGCATGAAAGATCAGCAATCTGTACCACCAATAGTAAGTGTTCTGCTTAAAGCAGTATCCTCAGAAGGTAATCTGAGATGGCAAGAGTAAAATGTAGTCATTGTGTCAACACCACGTATCTGTGTGCAGAAGAGCAGGAACACTGGTAGTGTCCCGTGACATGTCATATGCAAAAAGCACCACCATGTCCTGACTGTAGAGCAGAGTCCCAGCAAGGGTGCTGAAGGGCCCACAGTCTCCAAAAGCAGTGTGGCTGAGGGGTTTTGTGAGCGCAGTAGGAAAGGTACTGCTGCATTGTTGTCTATGCAGGTGAGCAGCAAAAGTAAAAGGTGAGCTTGCTGACAAGCTGGGCAGGGGCACAGCAACATGAACATCTCTCTTTTCTGGGATCGTCAGGGGAAGTGTTTTGGAAGGGAAGCTGGGAGTTCCCTTCAGGGAAATAGTGGGAAGGTAGCTGTGACAACAACCTAGTAAGTGGGGTCTGGCTAGAAGTAAATGAGTTGGAGAAGATTTTCAGAATAAAAAGCTTGAGTATTTTGATGATACAAGATGATCTTGAATGTTTAAAACTAGGGCTCAACAATGAGATTTTAATATCTTGTTGATATCTGACCTGTGGTTTTGAACTCTACAGGGTTGGAACTACTGTGGTTTCTTCTTAGAATGTGAATAATAATCACATCTGTCAGTTCATTATTACTGTTGTTAATACTGACCTGGCTGACCCTACATGATCGAATACAGTCATTCAACTGTATAATACAAACACTTTTACCTTTCACCACTCTCAAAAAAATCCCTCTGCTTGCAAATAAAGTGACTCTTTCATAAAATCTGCTCACAGTGGCCAGGAAGGCTGCACAGAACCATTTTCTTTATTTAAGAGCTGTATACCAACATTTTTACTTACATATATGTGCATCTATGTGCATAGAGGAGGAAAAATACTGCAAGAAAGAAGTAGGGAGTACATGTCGAATATTCCTCACTGTATTTCTGGTGCTAACCACTGGAGCTAACCAGTGATGACAGATGCTGAAGACTGACCTTTTTTCCACTATACTTTTCTTAGACATGTAAGAAATTCTCTTGAGTTTTAAGCATGGAATGCTATGTTCTTCAGCAGTTTGTTGTCCTGTAAAGTAAAAGTAACCATGTAACAACACCTTCAGTGTGTGGGTAAGCAATTAACAGATTGCAAACTGATGCTTAATGTTTCCTGCTAGGCTGGGCATCATTCAGTTCCCAGAGTGAGGTTTTTTCACATTCTGAGATCCATAATCCATTAAAATACAGAGATATGTGCGTTCATATAAATATGTACAGTGTATGTAGTTCACACTGATACAGTGTAAACTATCTGTTATCTTTATTGTATCTCGTTCATAGGTTCTGGCTAAATAAAGTGCAGATCCCAGTATTTTGCTCAGGAGGTGTAAGAAGAGATAGAACATTAGAAAAGCAAATTTTAGTAATCATTTTATGTTAAACTGGTGCACACACAGTGAATGTTGGTGTGGTGACAGAACTGAACTTCAGTGATAGATTCTGAGTAACTCAGAAAGAAGAATGTGATACAAGATATGATTTGAGCCAGTGGTAGGCTGATCTTATCATAGAGAGAATAACACTTTCCTGTTGAGTGGAAGGTACGGAGAGAAATGTACAGGAGAAAGAGAGGGAGGAAGGGAGGAAATGTTCTGAAATTGAGGGATAAACTGAGTGGAAGATTTAGAATAGAGGATCTTGTAAGTATTTGATGAGAATCACAGGAGAATTTCTGCTTCTTTCTCAATATGTTGAAGAGGAGTTAAAATTTTGACAAATAAATATATTTTGCTGGTATATAGAAAAAGCTTTATGCTATACTCATTGCTTTAATGTGAAAGAAATAGTTAGTGATAGTTGTTTTACTATTCTCATGGGTGAGAGGTTTATTTAGCTTCACAGTGTCAAAGAGGATGAGAGAGAGAGAGAAGAGGTTGGAAAATGGGGGGTTTATGGACTGAAAAAGGTTTTACCAATAATGAAGTGAGGGAAGTCTGAGACTCTGGATTAAACCAGCATTCCACCCTGGCCAGTGGCTCACATCAGTTGTCCCTAAAGAATATTTTGGAAACAAAAATTTACAACTTCAGAAATAAAGTACCAGTAGCATAAATATTTTCTTTGCTTCCAATAAGTGTTGGGGTTGCTCTGAAACTTGAAAATTTGCATCACTTTCAGGGAAAAAAAAGTTTTCTTTTAAATATCCAATCTCCTTTAAACCCTAATATGTTTAAATCTTCATGTTAAGGTAATAATTTTTGGGGGAGGGAGTTGTGCTCAAACTCCTCCAAAATACAGTTCTTAAAAGTTTCATTAATGTTCCTTTGTCTTTGTGGAGGGAAGGGAATTCAGTCAGATACATAATTTGTCCTGTCACCTTCTATTTTGCATGCCATCTTCATTCATCTCTTCTCTGAACTGATCTTCTAACTCCATTCAATCTTTCTGCATGCCAAAACCTTCCATGTCTTAATTAATCTCCTCCTATTTCTCCAAATTACTTGTTTTGCATTTTGTTTTTATCTTCAATGACCAGAGTTGAATACAATATTCCAGATGACGGTGGATCATCAGGTTTTTATTAACAGAATTTTAGTTTTCTTTCATTTGCCTTCTGCAACCTAATACTCGCTTGTATTATTTAACTGCCAGTACATGTTGCACCATGTTTTAAGTTGATCTAGCCCTGCAGAGTCCTAGGCTTTTTTTTAGCTGTTATGATTTTGTCGAGAACCAGAAGTTCGTAAATGTAATCCTATTATCCCATGCACAGACATTTCTAACATGGAATCAGGTTGTATGTCACGTTTTAAAGCTGCTCAGTCCTCTCTGCTTTTACCTGAATTTAACATGCAGGAAGATTGTGACATTCCAGTATTGTTATCATACAATAAGAAGTATTTTAAAGCTTCATTTTTAAAGAAGTCCTCTGCAACTGTTGCTTATAGCAACCCCTTAAGATTAGATTGAAAAGAACGATTGTATCCCACAAAACAGTCTGTTTTTTCAATGATTTCTCAGGCGATAATGTTGTCAGAATGCCAGGAGGGTAGCTGACAGCAAACACTTGAGGAGATGAGCCCGTGCTGTCACGGCAGCGTTAGGAATGCTGGGGAGTTGCTGGGCACGAGGCAGGAGGGTGCAGTGAGCGCTGCATTTCCACCAGCTCTGTGCAGTTCCCACACACATGGCTTCGTTACCTTCATCACCACTTTAGGCACATGCTTTGGCAGGAGCTCCCCAGTTCTCAGCGAGAGGGGGAAAGAGAAATGTGCTGGCTCCCTGTTGTTTTCTGAAGGATGTACAGGCTTTAACAGCCAAATTATTATTTATTCACTCATCTTTGTAATACTACCAGATTCCTGTGCACACTGCAAGAAAATTAGCATTATACTTCTAATTTACCTGCACCAAATATTGTCCAATCTTTTCAGTCCTTTTCCTTTTTTTCTCAATATTTTTCTGCATTTTTGTTTGAACATTTTATACTTTATTGATAGGGACATTACAGAAATCCACAATACTTTCAAATTTCCTTGTTCTGAACAAATTTCTCTGCCCTCTCTCCCCTGTCTGTGAGCTGCATTTGGAGAATCCAATGCTGAGTACCACCAGCCTGTTATATTGTGCTTCATCCAACTTCATGGTACACAAACTCCTCTGGTGCTTACACCTTTCCATCCCTCTGTCTTTTCTTTATTGTAACTCATATGAATAATGTTTTCCTGTGCAGCTGACATTAAACTTTATTGTCAACCCTCCTTTACAGAGGTATTTAAAATCTGACAACTTATTTTTGTGAGATTTTGTTTTTCCATCCATATCTGCCTCTTACTTATTTGTTCTTATATGGAAAGCAGGTTATTTTTATTAAAAATATAGTCCATATTTACTTTTAAAAGATCTGTAATTACTGTACATTAGTTTTTTCTTAAAGTCCTTTTGAAGTTTGTCTTCAACACATGCTCATATTGGATATTTTGCCAAGTTCTCTGTCCGTTTCTTCCATTCTTTCTCTAAGTGGAAACCGTGACCGCAATCAACTTCTCAGTAGACTATGAAACACTAATTTCTTAACTTTGTTTGAAAAAAAAAGTTGTCTGATCTGTTTCTGCACAAGAATATTTTGAATTCATTATATTGTCAGTCTGTCTGGGACAATACTATATAAAGCCAAGTGGTATTGATAATGTTGCTGTTCTCCTTCCTTTTGATAAATACAATGAAATTTCAGGTTTAAAGTGTATATTCCATGTTGACAATTGTATGCTTTTCTTTTTTTTTTGTCCTAGGGCATTGATAAATTAGCTTGTATCTAAATAGTGTGTTAAATAAAGAACGCTTTAAATAGAATATTGAATTTCTTAAGTATTATATGTTGGCAGTTGCAATTGAGTAAAATTTTGCACCTTGAGGCTCTGAGTTAGCTCTCTTTGGAAAAGAACAAGAAAAGGCTTTCTGTTTAGAGTCTTAAACACTGATGTTGTGACTTTACATTGCCTTAATAGCTCTCCTGTCTTGGAATGCTGTTTTAAGACATTAGGAACTGCCCTTCCAGGCTGACGGCTACTGCCCCTGTAGCAGAGCTGGCAAGGAGAGCATGTGCTTGCACTGCACTTCAGCCTCCCTGTCTCTGAGTTTGGTGTGATAGCCTAAACCACCAAGAAAAATAGCACTGGAAGGTGAAGTGGTTGAGGAACGAGCGGGCGTTCTGTGATGGTGGGAGCAGGAGGAGGCAGAGCCAGTAGCCAAAATGCTGTTTCATTCCAGTGTGGTTGGATTTGCTGGTGACTGTCGGGGCGTTGCTGAGAGGATTTTGTCATACTCTCTGTCTGACTTCTGGACTGGTGCAGAAGTCAGCTGGCTGGAAGCAGCGATCCCGCTCCCGCTGCGCAGGCGCGGTCAGCGGGCAGCGCACTGTCTGCCAAGCGCCTCTTGGGAAGATGCCTTCTGAAACAGGACTGCTTATCGCCAAGTAGCTGCCAGTGAAAATGGAAGGAGAATAAAACCTGTGGTGTCCTCTGTTTTTCCCTTCTGTTTGATAAAGCTTGGAGCAAAATTAGGTATTCAACATCTTGGTAAATGTAATTTTTAATCTGTATTGACGTAGTACAATTGTATCTGTACCAGTTACACCCTTTCTGCAAAGTTAATCCCCACTTTATTATCTAAATAAACTCACACACAACTAAACTAGAATACCTAAACTTTTCTTTTCAGGATTTATCCAGTCAATGTGATAATATTTGAGAAAGAAATAGTTCATATTCTGTATGTATTTTAAAAACAAAAATACTTGGTTGAGCACCAAAACTCCTCCAGTTTTAGTGCACCTATGAATTCTACAGTAAGCATAATAATTAAAAGGGTGCACAGATGCACCTTTGCCTCTGGTTCAAATGAATAGATTTCATACCATGAGTGATCTGCAGGACACATTTTTGGAATTTAAAAAAGAAATCCATAGACCTGTTATTTTAATGACTGTATTGTAATATTGTGAGGCAAAGAACAGTGCCCACAAAATAATATGAATAATCTTCCAACTTTCGTCATTTCGTATGCCTTACTTTAGCCTTTTTGCATAGACTTAAGCAAAGCTTGGTACATTATTCATTAATTCATCTCAAACATTGTAGTTTGAGTTGGTGTCGATTTTTTTTGTTTAAACCTCTCTCCTTTCACAGAAATTTTTAGGGGATGCCCTTTCATTTGCATGTTCAGTCTGTGACACATAACCAATTTAAGTGGCCTAACACACCTAGTGCTCTCCTCCTTTGTCATGCAGTTCGTGTATTAAAGGCATTAAATGTCATCCTTAAGGTTCAAAACTATTACTTTAATTGGTGCTAGAAATTATAGCCTTTCTAATGGCAATAGCATTTATCAGCCTCTGTGCAGGCATTCCTTCCACATTTTAGTTTTTCATCACTGTTCATCTCTTTTCACTTGGTTTAATTTCAGGATTCACGGTCTGAAAATTCTTTGAATGATCGGCACAAATAATTCTGGTTCCCTTCAAATAGAGACTTTTTTGGCATGTGTTCAAACAGACTATGAGAAACCCTACAAACAGCAGCCCAGCAGCAATTCTATTAATTGTACTGGTACCTTATCTCAGAATAAGACAGGCCCTTATTTCAAAGGAGGCCAAAAAGCCATTAATGAGCTAGACCTACGTTTGTGAAACTGTTGCTCTTATATTCTTCTGGTTTTCTTTTCTCTTCCGTGGCTCAACCTGTCAAAGTGGTTCTAAAACTTCTTTCCTTACTGTAATATGCATAAACAAAAGTGAAAAGATCTGCAAAACATGTTTCCAAGGGGTGGGAGAGGGGGAAGGTGGGGAAGGAGTACCTGCACTGATGGCCATAAATTTGTAAAAGTGATTATTTAAGCAAAAAGAACATAGAATTGAATTGATTGTTCCTTCACTTTTTTATATTAAAAAAATATTAGTCACAGGAAGGACTTAGTAAATTCTTTTTCTTTTTCAGAAGGATAGCAATCACTACAATGGTGTTTTGGGGAGGAGGAAGGTTTGCTGGAGGGAAGAGTGACTGTAGGGTTGCCACTGTTAAATAAAGAACAGTTGTATAGATAATTCTAGACTTTTTAATGGGCAGAAAAGACTCTAAACCACATAATATGTGAAATGAAAAAAAATTTAAAGGAGTCAGGAATTTTATCAGTTCACCTTCACAATACAGTGTACTGACAAGCCCCTGACTTCTTATTACTATGGCCTTCAGGATAAAGATTTTGTTTCATGTGAATGGAGCTTCATAATGTTTGAATGGCAAAAGTAGAAACTGTACAGTTGTTCCATTACAACGTTATTTACATTTTCCATGACTCTCCTAATTTTTTCTGTCAGTCTTGTCTCATCTTACTATCGTAATTTCTGGCTGTTTTTCTTCATGTTTTCATCTTCCTCCATTTCATTCTTCCTTATACTTTGTTTTCATAAGTATGTTGATTAATGATTGTGTGTTATGCCAAGCACTCAACTACATCTTTGCGAGCTGTGTTTGAAATTAAGCAGGATTAAAAGCTCCTGAGCTTGCTTCTTACAGTAACACTCAGATTATATTAAAGGAGGAGGGGGAAAAAAGGAAGTGAAAGGAGAGAAAGAAGAAAAAGGAGAGGAAAAGAGGGGAAAGGAAATGAAATCTGACAGAACTGATTTTTACAGATGGACTTAACCAAGATAAAGTGATCTGATCACACTGCAGACACTGGGGAAGTGCTTTGCATACATGAGGAAGTTTATTTGGGTACTGGGAGCTCTGTGTCTGTCTCTTTCCCAGTGACTTGGCATGTGTACAGTTTCACCATTTCTGTTGTCTTTTAATATTAATCCCTAGATAAAAATCCAAAGCACAGCCTTAAATAAGTAGCAATTCAACAGAGAGACTCTTCTATCAAGACACAAAGATACTTTTAAGGATGACACTCTACAGAGAAAAGTCACCTGGGGAGATTTAGGTGCATTTATTGAAGAGAGTTTAAAGACTCTCATAGCAGGAAAACTGAAACGTCAGTGATAAGGCAGCTTTCTCTATTTTTAGCTGCTCAAAGCATGATTTGGCTGTCTGTGTAGCAGGACAGAAATGAGAGCAAATACTGCATCTCTGCAGCTTGAAAGGAATGTGGAATGCTGTGGAGAGGATGCAATAAGTTACAAGACATTAAACTGATGACTGGTTTTCCATGTTAGGTTTGTGTTTCCTTTTTAGTTTAAATCAAACCGTAAGTCTTCTTAGGACTTAGAATGTCAGTTCATATATGTGATTTGCCTCTTAAACAGTTAAGCCATCAGCCAGAATCTTGCACATCCAGCAAGATTCTGCTATGAGAGTCTTTAAACTCTCTTCAAGTTGTTTCTATCTATACATATGTTTATATAGTCATTGGTCTTTACAACGTATTGCTTTTTAGCAGTTTGCAAGTATCCTCTATAGCTGTGTCTTCTGCTTTTGAGAAAATATATGTTAACCTTCTGATGTTACCTGAAATACATAAATCTCTTTGGTTTCACTATAAAATGTTTCAAAATAATTTTATTATTCTTACGGATCTTTTTGCAACTTTCTATCAAAATCTTTTCTTAATTGCTCTCATAACAAATGCTGACAGCTGTGCCACACTCCAGAGGTGTTGTTAATCTTAGATTTTATTTTCACACATGCCTCTTCACTTGCAGGTGGCAAGTGAAAAGATGATGTCTACTTATGGAAGAAAAATTATATTAATTGTTATAGCATTCATTTGCTTATGAATACTGATATATACTTTGGTCAGTAGGAAGCCAGAAAACTGTCAGGTTTTGAATTTTTAGAAATTGCTGGGTTAAAATAAAATGTGTAAAAGACACATAAGTAACTAAATGCCCCTTAATAAATTCATATTATTTGGCTAATATTTTCTCAGCTCTTATTCTAACACTCCAAACTTTTGAGCGAATTCATATCTTTGTCCTGATATTACAATTAACTTTTCTTATTTTCTTAACTTCTCTTCCACTGTACATCATGTGTCCTTTTTCTCAAACCTTTTCTTAACTTCTTCCCTTCCTAAAGATTTCTGAGACCAATGTTTTCAAGATCAGTCCTGGCTAATGCATTGGACTGGATAATCAGATTTACACCAGTGGACTGTGAAGGCATAGTAAATTTTCAGTGAAATCCAGAACTTTTGCTTCTGTTTTTAGTAAAATGTAATGCATTTTTATGTCCAAAAGCTTATATCAAATAATAATAGTACATAAGCTTCAGATGCAATATTATCAGTTATAATGTATTGCTTACATGCTTATTAATGAGAAATCATAAGAGTACGGCTTTATATATGGAGGAGGACCAAAAAGGTTCCTAATGACACAGAAATATCTGCTGCAAAATAGCTGACATGAAACTAAAATTTTAGTATCAATATACACTGCGACTGAAGCTTTCCGTGTTCTGCACCACATAATTTAAAAAGTATCCCTGGCCCTGTTTAGTTGGCTAAATATCACAAATAAGGCCAAAACATTGAAAATCTTTACATGAAAATAAACATAATACTATATTATAATTTTACTAGAAAGGTTTTACGATTTCTCATTCGCTGACCTCTGTTTGGACTGTTCATCTGTGTGTCAATGATACAGTTCTCTTGCTGTGCTTTTCTGTGATCTTGGGAAGGTCATTATTTCTTAGTTAAAGCAGAGCTTATGCCTATTGCAATATAAAACAACTGGTTTGTGTGCTTAATCAAAAATTTAAAAATTTGCTAAAATCTAAACAACTTTTGTATGATATATGCATATAAATACAGAATAACTACATGTAAATAACAAAAATGCATTATCCTTAACGCAGTGTATTGAGTAAATGTGAAACAATTAAAATGAGGTAAAGAAATTTGTGGAGGTATTAACTTCTTCACCTTAATATATTTAATTTACCAATGCAGATTTCACTTAATTACCTGTAACTTATATTTGGCATTCCTACCTTAATATTTCTTGGGCAAAACTTCAACCAAGTTCCATTTGACTGCCTCAAAAATAGATGATTTTGCAACTTGGATAGCTAATCCTACCTGCTTAACATACACAAGAGGAATGATTTGTCATGCTCTTACTCAAATATCTTCCTAATCTGAAAATTGCTGTAAATCATGTGGCTTTATGCTTTTTACAAAACAGAAAAAAACCAGCTTTTTCATTGGAGTTGTCAGATGTTTTTGTACGTTTAACGTCTAATTTGTTCTTTATTAGCATGTGTTCTATGCTGCCATTGTTCACATCTTTGGCTTTCTTCATACCCTTGTGTCCTATCTTGAAAACTAATTAAATTCAGACAACAGGATAATTTCAAGAGTCAAGAGAACATAGAGACACGGAACACAACAACAGGACAAGAAACATGAACCAGTGCTGGTCTCCAGACACTAGCAGGAGGTACTGACCAGCAGGAACACCATTCCACCTCCTGGGGGCTTGTGCAATTTTCTTGTGAGTTTTAAGCAGAAGAGGCACCTTGATGGACCTCTCTGATGCTGCCAAGAGAAAGAAAATAACTCAAGCATAGAATAAATGAATATTTTATACAGCATGAAGGGAAGCTGGAGAAGGCCCATGTCACTTTTCCAGAAAAACCCTCGTAGATCTCTGACAGCTGTGCCACACTCCAAAGGTGTTGTTAATCTTAGGTTTTATTTTCACACATGACTCTTCACTGCTGATTACTTTTCCTCAGCAATTATGTGAGTGAAGTAATTTTTAAAGAAACTATGGATACTGACTTGTCAGTATTTTGTGTTTTGTCACCATTCAAATGTTTCTTCATCAATTACATTTCTAAATACATGGTAAAGCAAGCAAGCACATATTCTCAGTAAAAAAAAATCTTCTATTTTTGTGGCAAATTTTTAGTGTAAGACCACATATTGTTTTGCAGGTAAACTCCTGTCACACTGCTGGTCCCACACAATGGGGGGATTTTCCAGGTAGTGTTTCTGCTCTTTTAGAACAGGTGGACAAGTCCCTACTTGTGATGAATCAAGAGTGTAGCAGGATTATGTCTATTTTTTTGTGAATTTAAAATACTTATCTGAACAGCTTGACTAGGTTTGGTAGTATAAGAACTCTCATCAAAAATGGGCTAATTAGAGAGACTAACTTGACTCTGGGTGACTCAGGCTAATTGCACTGGAGCCACACTGACAGAAGCCAAAGTACTAAGCAAATAATTCTTTAACAAGTAGTGTGTTTTCCTACAACCTGAGTCTGTAACAATGGGGGGATGTCAAGCCCATCATCATTAGTGATGCTCTAGAGTTCAGAGCATGAGAGGGCCCTTTCTGTAATGAAATGCAGGTTTGAGACTTGCTTTTGAGTAAATGCGATGAATTGTTTAATAGCTTTAGAATGGCAATTGTTACTTTCTTGATGCAATGCAGCCTAAGGAGTGATCTGTCATTTAAAATCAATCCCCTGAGGAAATATTTGATAGAACAATTAGAATGGATGTTAACAGTTTGGCAAGCTTTAGGGCAACATTGACAGTGATTCTTCATATACAAATATTTAGGAAACTGTCAAACAGATTTATTAATACACAGACTTAGAGCCTGAAAGTAAGAAATGCAAGTAATCTAGTCTTTCAAAATACATCTTTTGTTTTGTTAGATGTGGATGATATTACAGATTTCAACAGAGTTCTGCTGCTGCTCAAGCTAGGAGTGACGTTTAGTGGATTTAAGCACTCTAGAGGTGCAGTTGTGGGGACGGAAAAAAGGTACTTTGTTTATAGCCTCAAGGATTCCTCTAGCAAGGGAGATCATTACTGTTTCCTTATTTTAAAAACAAACAAATAAAAACACCCCAAAATCTGGCAGATGTTGCATGTGATGAGAGATGTGTTGGCTGTGTATTGCAGTTCTTCAGATTCAGGAGCTGCACTCAATCCCATCGCTGAAATCTATTTTTTGGGTTTTTGACAGCTGTTTTTGCCATTTACTTTAAAAGCAGATGGGGAAAATGCAAAGAAGAGCTGTCAATTTTATTACCATGTATAATCAGCATCTGTGCAATACATCAGACTCATTGCAAAGCTTACACTTTCTCTGTAGTAAAATTCTTTTGGGATTTCTTGACAACCTTCTTGCAAGACTTTTATAAATTAGTAGATACTGGAATTAATAGTATAGATTAATTAACTGCTAAAGCTACTATTCCGTCATCTGAATTTACTTAATCAAGATGTTCTGATTGTTTATTTATAAAATATATGTCTAATTTGCTCCTCCATATTCAAATTCACGTTTTCTTAAGCAAGATGTTTTGTTTTATTTTAGTGTTTCAAAATACTTTTTCTACATCTCTGATCCCTTTACATGCATTTAGGTGCAGCACATCTCTCTGTATTTTTTTCTTAGCATTCTCTTCTGAGAGGGCTTAGTATCTTGTACCCCATCTGCATGATTTAGAGTAAAAATTATTCTGTAGAGAACAGGGTGTTCTTCATTCCAAGTCTGCCCTCTTTCCTGGTGCAGCAGTTGTTCACAGAAATGACTTTTTATAGTGGGAAAATAAGCTGGTTTGAAAGTGTCAGTATAAATAAGCATGTTGTCTGTCTCGGTAAGTGCGGAAGCAGTAATCAGTAATGGTGTGCTGCAGGCTCAGGGTACAGAACAGCATCCTCCTGGAAAGTGTCAAGTGATTTACATGTCACAGGGCTCTCTGGGGACCGTGTGGGAAGAATCTGTCTGCTGGCTGGGGACCTGCTTTAATTTGATTTGATTAGGTTGGAAGTCACAACTGCAGAAGCACCTTTGTTTCTTAGAATAGTAAGTGGTTGTACATTACAGTGTCTGCAGTGATAAGCAGAGGGGAAAGATTTCCAAAGAGAAATGTTCTCAGTCCATTTCCTAGATAGGAGAGATTAGGGAATAGTCTTCAAAAAAGGTTTTTAACCAGTTTGGCAGCATTAAAAGACAGTAAAACACGTATCGATGGAGGACTTCTTTGAAGTGAAACTTCAAATATTAATATTTGAAGACTTAATATTAAAAGCATTAATTAGCGTTTGTGTGGTGATGGGCAGAGTACTTTCTTTACATGAGGCAATGCAAGCTTTGATGAAGAATGTACTTAACTGTCTTCCTCCATTATCTTAGCTTATTAAATGTGCTACTAAAATTGACTGTGACTTTTGAAAAAGAAACCACTAAGGCACTGTTTATGATACATAGATGTTAATTTATAAGGAAGAATGACTTCTGGAATGACTTTGAAAGGAGTTGTTGTGAACAAATTTAGTACAAATTTCATGGAAAAATACTGACCCAAGATTTTTTTTTTTTTTGTTCTTTGGTGATAAAATGCTACTTCTGGCCAAGTCATTTGCAAGCACTTAATGGCTGACTTTTTCAGTAATAGATAACTACAACCCAGCCTATTCCAGAATTTAAAATATTTCATTAATATAGGGCATTAATATAAAGGAGTTTTTAATTACTAGGTTTTATCAGTAGAATGCAAATTTCCTTTAGATATTAGTCTATCTGTACTTTGTGACTCTGCAATATATCTAATTAGATTTTCTCTGGAATGGTGGATGCAAATTTACACTCTGTGTAATTCAGCTGATTCTATGAAGATAAAGGAGAAAATTAGAGGATAACAAAGCTTGAAAATGTGGATTTGATTTACTTTCTTTACAGACAAAGTGGGGTAGAAAAGATTTTTCTTCTGTATTTATATAATCTTATTCTTCCTTTCTTATGGTAATCTCATTTTCTAAAATGTGATGTCTTTCAGTTCCTACACTTTGGCATAAGAAAAGACATACTTAGATGATCCTACTATAACAAATCCTTTATCCAGAAGAGCTTGTAAATATATCCCAGCACTGCACATTCTGTCTACTAGAATATAAATGTCTCACTAAAAGGAAATGTTAGGTAAAGTTGACATAAAGTTCATTTTCATATCCACCAGTGAATTGGTGCTAGAACTGCTGGAAAATGAGCTCTCAGATGTATGCTGTAGCAAGATTTCTTCAGGTTTTGGACCCATGTAATTTGTAGCCAAATTGGACAGCAGTAAATGAAATCTGCTATTCCATCTTTCCATGAAAAATGACCTACATGGATCCTGTAAGGTACTTCTGTTTATAGAATTAATACATATTTTTAATTAAGAGTAAACTGGAAAATACGCTGTGTCTTAATTTAGTGCTAGACCTCGAGTTTCATGCCTTATCCTATCTAGTTAAGATCATTATATGTTTAAAGATACGTGACTGTGGACTGGAGCCCCTCCAGCACTAGGTTACAAATCTCTACATCATGGACTAAAAAGCAGCTTTTATAAATGAGGCTTGTGATAGTCTCATGTGGGAGCATTGCTACTGCAATACCTCTTTCCCATATACCCAGAGACATTTTTCCCTAGTCTCTCTCTCTGGCAATTCAAGATGTCCTCAGTATTATGGCCTTATCCTTCCCTGTCCTTTTTTACCCCCTCCCCTGCTCCTTTCCAGTCCTCTGCATATGCCCCATGTGTTTCCCTGTGCAAGATACTCTCAGGCTGGTTTTCAGAGCTCCACATCTGATAAATGTCAGGTTAGGCTGTCCCTGGTGGTTAGGCAGTTGGTTGCTGCCAAATAGAGTGTGTAACAGGAATGGATGGTTGGCAACCGTGCTCTTCATGGCTGGGTTAATTTCGTTTCTCAGCTCCTTCCAGTTGCGAAAATGAGGAAGTTTTCTTATCTGGAGGGTTTACCTCTCCCTGATTTAGCCACCTGAGTAGAAAACTATCTTAGGTGATAAGCATGCCTAATCTTTATTTTCTTGGA
Organism: Daphoenositta chrysoptera; assembly: GCA_013397915.1. NCBI lineage: Eukaryota > Metazoa > Chordata > Aves > Passeriformes > Daphoenositta > Daphoenositta chrysoptera. Next base: position 1,271,026 of record VZRO01000504.1, read on the forward strand.
AAAATAAACTAAAATTTTAATGTAAGGACAGAAAATACTTGTCTGTGGCCTAACCTGGTGTTGGCCTTTAACTTCAGTAAATTTTTACTTATTCAGGTGTTTGCCTTCTGCATCTAGCCAAGTTTATAGGAGAGAAGTGACCTTGTTGCTTTCTGTCCTGGTCAGCATCCCCAGTCTGATGCAAAATGTGTTTCATGGGTCCAAAAGGCTCAGCTAAGGCAAAGAATATGAATAAGCATCATGTTTATGGAAAAAGTTTTCAGTCTTGTGCCATGGGATTCCCTTCTGTGTTTAAAATTTACCTGAAATCTACAGCAAGGTGACAACATTTTCCTAAAAAGGACTAAAACAGTTGTGATGAAGTGAGATTTTTCTTTGTGTCTGGAAGATTTTTTTGGAGCTTTTGGGTTTTTTTCTTGGGTTCGTCATAAACCATTCAACAACAAATTCTGCTGAGTTAAAGCATGACCAGAGTAAAGAGATTTTAAGTATTAAATATATAAATATCTCCATCTGAACGAGAGTTCATGAAGGCAGAAAAGAAAACTTCAGTTCAGCTATATCTTGATCTCTTGAGAAATTTTAAAAAAAGAAACAATTTCTCGTAGAATATTTTCTGGGAAAAGCTTACTCAAAATATATGAGTTTATTAGTTACACTGCACACACACAGAGGCTCATATGTCTCAATCTGAACAAAAGTGAAAAAGAAGACAGTTAATAGGACAAGAATAAAAGGAAAAAATAGGCCAGTATTTCTGCATCTAGATTTAAAAAGGCTCTTTCCCCTTAAATTCTGAGGCAATGTCCTTGTAATTTAGAATAATGCAGTAAACTTACAGATTTTTGATTAATTTTATTAAGCAGATTTGTACACATTGGCTTTGTGTATGTAAATCATAGAGTTGATACCCATGCATGAAAGAGGGAAATACAAAGCTTATTAGATAGGCATGGTCTGTAGGTCGAATAATCCTGCCTTTTCCTGTAGTACTTTTTGGTATAATAGTTTCTTACCTTATGTCTACATGGCAGAAATTTGCTCTGCCATAACCATGATATAATGGGGTGTATGAGGAAGTAGCTTCTATTTTAAGTGTGCTCATTGCTGATTCTGTTTTGACTCATTGGCACCTGGGCCATAGGTGTATATCTGCATTGATTTCCCATATGCAAATCTCTACAAGGTAAAAAACTTCTGGGAAAATGGTTTCCATCAGTAAATGCACACTTTACAGTATGGGAATTTTCAATTACAGCCTCTGTACACACAAAGCAAACATGGCCAGTAACATTAGCTACAAGTGGAGATTGAAATACTTGTGTAAAGAAGTTAGAATTGTGGCTGTGCAATCCTAATATTATATCTTAAAGAAAATAATTTGTGTACTGTATCTAAAGAAATTGTGTGCATTTTAAAAAATATGGCAGTTGCCTTATTCCAGGGAGCAACATATGTTATTTGGTCACTCCCCCTCCCCATTCCTATGGTTTGCATATTTCAATTAACTCATAGAAGTCTTCAGGCATTTTTAAATAAAAACTGCTATGTAAATTACTGTATGTGAATAGTGCGTTGGGAGTAAATTAAGACTAATTCAAGATTGAAATTTTTAATGACAATTTTATCGTAAATTTTAGAGAAATCTTGTATGCTCTGAAAATAAGTTTTCTTTAAATACAAAATCAAGAGTGGGTTTTTAATTTCAGTATTACTCTCAATACGTTAAAAGGTTTGGCTGGATAATTTCCTTTTTTTTTTCCTTTTTTTTTTGTAATGAAAGAAATAAAAATTATGCTGAAAAAGAAAGAAAAAGTTGTCTTCTTTGTTGAAGTCTGTCCCTTCTAGTTGCTTATGGCTTTAGATTCTTGTTTAGCTTGGGGATTGTATTTTTATATTGTTGCCATTCTTTTGCAGACGGTTGGAACAAAATTCAATCAAGGTCATACCTCCTGGAGCTTTCTCCCCCTATAAAAAGCTTCGAAGAATGTATGTACCAAATATTTATTTTCATACACATACATATATAACAAGATAAAAAACAAGTCAAGATGGTACAGGGGAACTGCAGTTAATGTGTGAGCACTTACGAAAGTTTGACTGCTAGAAAGAAATCTGATATGGCAGCCTGATTATTGAGACCATATAGCATGTTCATCATATTAATAATAATTGGGTTTTTACCAAATATTTAAATTGTTTAATATGGTTCTGCATAGAAGCAGTATGTTACTTTAGTGAAAATTCTAGTTAAAAAAAAAAGAGGAAAAAAGAGAATGAGGATAATTTCATATTATTTTTGAGGCTGTATAGCTCTGTGGTCATAGCAAGCAGAGGATTCTTAAGAAAATATACTCAAGCAATTAGGAAAAGTAAATATTTTGTCTTTTTTTCCAAGCATTTTGAAATGTCTTTTTTTTAACTATGCATTTTGTTTCATTGTACTGGCAATTTTAGTGGTTTTAAATTAAAATTCTTTGGCAGTGTCTCATGTAAATATTTTAATTTCTCTCTCCCATCCATGCTTAATTCTAATTACATATTATCTTAAATTTCGTTATTTTGAAAATAGCATGAATTAATTGAATCAAATTTTATTTGTTTCAGTGACCTGAGCAATAACCAGATCTCTGAAGCAGCTCCAGATGCTTTCCAGGGCTTACGTTCACTCAATTCACTGTAGGTATCCATTTGACCTGTAAACAGAAGCAAATTTCTCATATTCTAATAGTGAAATTATTTTGGCCTTTTGGCTCCCTGCAAAATTTTGCTATAAATTCAATCAATTCTGAAAGTTGTAGTAATCATTTCAGAATGATAGTGGTAATTGAACATTCTTTTACAGCTGGGCACTAATAATGTATGGGGGTTTTTGTAAATATATTCATGGCAAAGAGTTGAACAAAACCAAACATGTCTTTTATTCCCCAGTTAGTTGTTCTTACAAATAGCAAATCCACTTAGCAAGGTCCCTTGGTAAACCTGTAATCAGTGAGGTGCTGATTCTGCAGAGAGCTCTTTGGGCTCCACACCTTTTGGGAAAATGTGTGATCCTGCTGCCTCGCAGGACCACAAGGATATTGCAAGTATCAAGTGGTTGTTATTAAATTCCCTTCAGGAATAATTGGAATTTCTCTATTTTTGAAGTCAAAATCCTATAGCATATGCCTTTCATAGTAGTAGCTTTGTTTTATTCCCTGGTACAGAGTCCTCTATGGCAATAAAATCACAGAACTTCCAAAGGGCCTGTTTGAAGGACTCTTCTCTCTGCAGCTGCTGTGAGTATTTTTTTATTTATTCTATTTTAGGATCATTCAAAAGGGTAAACATGATGAGAGATACATGCCAGAAGAAGAACTGGCAGGAAATCCCAACTGTAAGATCAAAGTGCAGTAAAATCAAATTATGCTAAAGCCAAAAGAGTTGAGACTGTTGCAGGCCAGCTTGCCATTCATCCAGAAATGTGATCATATCAGTTAATGTTTCAGCCTAAAATGACTAAAATGAAATTATTCTCCTGTGTAGAATTTCTAAGGATAAAACACATAAAGATATGATACCCTCTAAATGGCAAATAGCATGTATGAAGTTGTGTGGGAACCATAAAAGGAATATTTGTGTGTTTTATAAAGGGAAAATATATAGTGGAAATGCTATGCAATTGCTTTTCTAGTCGAACTCATGAAAGAACAGTGTTGCACCACAGTTTCATTGATGACTTTTAATGTTTTCTGACACTCTACAATTCTTTGACTCTGTGAACTCCAGCTGCTACTTTGTTTAACACTTAGGAAATTTCCACATGTAACCTTTTAAACCGTTGCTCTTTACATTTTTTTATACTGGAATAAAGAATTTCATGGTGATATGTTTATCAAATATTGTCAATATTTAGCAGAAGAGGCTGTGCAGTAGGTGAACTGTGTAAAAGAAATGTGTTAAACAGACCATAAAATAACAGTGGTGGTTTTGAAAGAACTTGTTCCAGAATAACTGACTTGTTGAGTTAGTTTCTTCTTAAAGAATCTAAAGCTTCTTCACATGTGTTTGGAACTGTCTAATGCCCAGACTTCACCATGAAGTGGTTGGCAAAATGTCCATTACTAACAACTAATTGAAGATGGCAAAACAGTAAATATATACAAAGAAAATGCAAGTTCTAGCACCACCTAGAGGTTTGCATTTTGATTTACTTTAGTTACAAAAATAGTTTAGTGGTGGGCAGGGCATGCTTTCCTGTTTTCCTTTAAAGATGTTTAAGTTATAAAATATATTTCAGATCTGGTAAAAAACAAACAAACAAAGAAACCTGAACTCTCAATTCTGTATTAGAAAAAGTGTCCATATCTTAATATGCATTGTATAAATAGTACATTTAGGTCTAAGTAGGTTTCTACTTGTTTGCAAAACTTTTTATCAGAGCATTAGGTTTCAAATCCACCATTTCATTCCATTTCTGGCTGAACACGGAAAGAAGTAAAAAATATTTGGTTATAAAAATGCATCTAATGGAATGACTGGGGTTTTTTTCTCTTCAAAAGGAGTTGGTTTAGATTGGCTTGTTTGTTTTAACACTAAAAGTCTGGGAGGTACAGGAAAGAAAAGGTTCCCTTTGAAGATGCAGAGGAAAAAGGATCCAAGACAGATTTGGATATATTCCATGCCACCAGTTTTTACTACAACTCTGTTAATGTGGCAGCATGCTGATTAGTAACATATAATTAAAAGTGCCACTGCACATCTCTTCCAGCTAATGAACACAGTGTTCAGTTCCTTTTTTGTTTATTTATTTGGCAAAAGAAACTAGTTTTCCTTGAATATACTTGATTTTTTAGGCCTGTTTCTTTCCTCAATACACAAATACCACACAGACATTCTACCAGCACATACAAGAAACATGATTTTAGCTAAATAAATGTACACGCTTCAACTCCAAAGTTCGAATATATAGGAATATGTATAACCTAAAGAAGATACTTCAATTCACTGAAATTCCTTATGTCATTGTCAATTATTATTTGTTACTACATCTCTTGTTCTGGTTGCAAAGGTGTGCAAAGAATGGTCTGTGAAAAATGCTGGAGCCGCGACATGGAGCGATTTCTTTCAATTTTAAAATTGTCTTCCATTAAACAGATTACTGAATGCCAACAAGATCAATTGTCTGCGAGTCGATGCATTTCAAGACCTGCACAACTTGAATCTTCTTTCCTTGTATGACAACAAGCTCCAGACCATTGCAAAAGGCACCTTCTCGCCCCTACGTGCGATTCAGACCTTGTACGTATGTTCTTGTTTATGGCTTCCTCAGGTACGACTTCATATTCTGCAGTGCAGTAAAAGCGCCGGGTACGGCTGAGACCAAAGGGAATAATGTGTGGTACCGTTGGTTTTTCTCTCCATGAAAGGCACTTGGCTCAGAACCCGTTTATCTGTGACTGCCATCTGAAGTGGCTGGCGGATTATCTTCACACAAACCCCATAGAGACCAGCGGTGCCCGCTGCACCAGCCCCCGCCGTCTGGCAAACAAAAGGATCGGCCAGATCAAAAGCAAGAAATTCCGCTGCTCAGGTAATTTTCTTAGTTCAGCTCTCTATTTTTCCTTTATTGGCAACAAAAAAAAAAANTAGAAGGCTTTATTAAATTTAAGGAAATAAACAGAAAGAACAGTGGTTAGACAAGTTCTAATGAAAGCAGCTGTCTCTGTACAGAATTATTAAACGCTGTGGAATTTTTTTTTTAGTTCTTTGACTGAATAAAGGGAAATCTGGGAAGTCATAGACTATTGGATCACGGAACATTACTGTAGTTTACACATTTGGCACTATTTCTGAGTAGCATTAAATCTAAGAAAATAAACGTAATATATAAAACTTCGGAATGAAATGCTAAAGTTATTCACTACAAGTATCACCACCATAAATCATTTTGTAAAATTTCCACAGGACTCTGCAATATGTGAAAGATTTAAAAATTTCTAAGCTAAATATGGAAGCATGACATATCTATCCCTTTTATACAGGGAGCTAGCCTCATACTGAAATTTACTGTTTTCTTTTTCTAATCTTATTCCATTTCCTACTTACATTTCTTTAAATCCTAACTTGTGTCATATGGTATCCAGCTGTTCCAGGTGCATTTCACATTCTACAGTTTATTCAGTCTCAAGTGCAAATACCAGATGGAAATTGGTTTTTTATCCATGTTCCGGATACATTTATGACTATTCACACTTTGTTGTTTATCAACTCTCGTTGTGAATACACATTTTTTCACTAAATTATCTGTAGTTAACTGCAGTCCATACTTAATCTAATAAAACTCATTCTTTGCTTGCTGACATTCAGGTGCATCTTCTATTTTTTTTTTTTTCTCTTTATTTAGCTAAAGAACAGTATTTCATTCCAGGTAGGTTTGGCTCTGCAGTAAGATTGACTAACTGCAGCTATTCTCTCCCTTTCCCCCCCTAAAGCAAAGTTTGTCATAGCTTTTAGGAAAATGGTGCATGTGTATTAACATTAGTCAATACCTGTAGCTACATGTAGTTTTCCTTTGTAGAATTCTAGTAATTCTGTTTTCTGACTATAAGAGCTTAGCATGCAGCTCCATTTACCTTTTTCTGTCTCACAGATTTGCGCACAACCTACCAAAACTATACCTATACTTAAATTATTATGAAGGTTGCACCTGCTAGTTCATATTTTAACTGACACGTTTACTTACCTTGTACCTTGCCTTTCTGCTGCTACTGTTTTTAAAATGTAGCTCCTGAGCTGCTTTTAAACACAGGAAACCATGCTGCCATCAAAGAGCTAGCACAACTTCGAAAACTAAACGTTCTGCAATTGAACTTTTTCTTGCCTTGCTTTCGTGCTCTACGCTGGCTGCATCTACTGCTTGCTCACCCTCCTTTTGTTTAGGAAATCACAGTGGAATGCTTGGAAAAGAAAGCTGATATTCTTAATTAGAGGCATTCTGTGGTCACACACATACAGTGAATCAGAAATGCTTTCCATTAAAGAAAATATGACTTTAGATTTGGGGTGAAATAGCAATTTACACACTGCTTCAAGCTACAATAAGTCTGTGATATTTTTACAAAAGATTTACTAATGTTGGCCCTAGCTCTTTGAAATACGGATCTTTCTTTATTTTACCTTGCTTGTCAGTGTCTGCAGTGTTTTCTTAATAGAAAAAAATGCTCATGTTTTATTCATAACAGTTTATAAATAACAAAATAAACAAGGGAATAATGCCTCTATTGTTGAAGTACAGTATGTGATTTACAATCAGGATTTTCTGCCATAGTTTAATATCTAGGAAAATATGTATAGTAATTGATTAGGACACCAGTGCACTTATTCTTTCAAATACTACAGGTATATCATCATTCTGCAGTCATCTTAGTTGTCTTTTTAACTGGTATGTTTATCTTCTCTGAATGCTGTGTGATATAACACTTAAATTTGCAGCAGTCATGTGAAGTTCTTCATGCCCTTATACTAATATGCTGTTTTGAATATGAAGAAAATACAAAATGAAATACAAAATAAGGCATCAATTTGTCAGCACTGGCATCCACAAAAATGTGTTTTAAAGCAGCATAAAACAGGGGGATTCAGTTCACAAACCTGTAGTACCACTCAATTCCTGAATGTGTAGAACAGCTGTATTGCTGCCACAGAGTGACTTCTACCCAGCCTTGCCGTCACAACTTTTGCTTGTGAGTTAGAAGTGTTTTCTTGCCAGCAAATGTCTTCACAGCCTGGTTATAATATGGCAACTCATGTAGTTTAGGCTTGTTTATGTACCCTCTAAAAATTGCTATTCCAGGGGGAGAGGGGGGAAAGAAGAAGAAAAAAAATAATTAAATTAAACAAAATGGGCTATATACATGCTTCTTGAAATACAGCTTCTGTGCTTTCTCTTTCTATCAGGTAGATGCTACCTAAAAGTATTTTAGTTGTTGAAGGCATTGTCCCTGAGTGTTTTTTTAATTGTTTAAACTGCTAACAGTGGTGTTGTCTGGATGCAGGAGAAAAGAAAACACCTTTTTTTTACACTTGTTTATTGGGTATTTAAAAGTGCTAAAACCACTTTTTATACTTAAGTGGATACTATAAAAAATCTTAGCATTTCTTTAAACACTTAAATATTTTTTAATATTTGTTTTCGATATGTCATTTGGAGATGTTGCTCTGCAGACACTATGAATTCTTATTAAAAATTCATTATAGTAGTTTGGAAGACTAAAAGTTGGCAAGTATTAAATTACTTATTTGAAAAAAAATACCGTTTATCTGCTGCCTCATTGAAATACGCTATAGTAGTTTCATCATATGTATTACTAAAACATTTACAAATGGTAGATAACATAATATGTGATGACTCTTGGGGTTTTTTCCCCCTCCACTGAGCAATCTATTTCTCCTATATTTGTTTGGTTTGTTAAGGATTTAAGTGGCATAGCATGTATATTGGACTCGATGATCCTTGTGGGTCTTTTCCAACTTAGAAAATACTGTAACTCCTATTCAGGGAGCAGCTTTTAAAGAACCCATTCAAAATAGTGAAGAATAATTCATGGGAGACATGATCATCATCTTATATGAAATCTGTAATAAACCCCAATCTTAACTTCATTTTTAAATGCCACTCAAAATGAATTATTCTTTCTTTCTGCTGAAGACAATGGCCCTAGCACCATCTTCTAATCAAAAGAAAGTTAAGTAGAGAACATGAGAGCTTAGTTCATGTTTTTGTCTTAATTGGCATTACTCTGTCTTTCTTTCCTTCTTGGCTATCTTTACTTTTGCAGGAGTTCACCATTTTGGCTGTAAGTAAAGTTCAGTGTCTGAACTAAATCACAGTGTACCTCCCAGCCCTGATGCACCTTCTGCTAGTCTCAGTCTTTTCACCTTTGTCCAAGAAGAACCCACAGGTCCTTTCGGCTTCTCTGTTTTCTTTGTCACCCACCCTCAGTTCCTTACTGGATGTTTTTTCCTGATATGTTTAGGATGTTTTCTTTGACTGACTCTGGGAAATGGTGGAGGAAACTTTCAATGTGGTTCTTTTTTTTTTTTCTTCTTTTTTTTTTTTCATATATATTGTATTTTTATTTAATTTGTGACAGTGATACTGTTACCGTGGCACTGGACATTCAGTAATAAGAATGCCATGTCACGTAAGCAAGTATTAAACTTCAAATGCTTCTGTAATTTATACCTACTCCTTCCTCTTTTCCCTTGCTCTTATCCTTGGCCTAATGGATGCAGTTTTGATAATGTAGCGAGATTTTCTGTTGTGCTTGATCTAACCATGTGGTTGTGAGGTATGAGTAAAACATGGTTCTGTCAAGCACCATGGAACGTCACGCAGCTTTCTACAGCATGGCAAGCTGCTGAGGCTTAAGTCAGGATCACACATTTTTTAAATTAAAGCTGAAAACAGGGCTTTCAATCTTATGTGTTGAGATGATGTGGAGTATCGGGACTATAAAAAAAAATTACAGAGGTTAATGAAGTCCAGTCAACAATACAAATTTGTAACCAGAGAAAGAGAAAAGGTGGCACTCAGGATCTATTTATTCTTGACACAGAGAAAGAAAACAAATTCTAAAACAAAAAGTGGCATTTGTTTGATTAGCTATAAACAAGGCTAGATTGGCTGACAACATAATCAGCAGAAAGTACAGCTGTGAAAAGCTCAAGTTAATGTTATCCTGCTATGTGAAGTTGGTCTCAGTTTCTTTTTCCAGCATATCTTAAGTCCCTATATTGAACCCTCTCTTGAAGCCCTTGTGTCTGTTCAGTATCACAAAGTTTATCATGCATTTCCCAAGTTGCCCACCCGTTATCTGCATTGCAGACGTCTTTTCAACCCTCTCAGAAGAAGCAAATCTTATACTTTATTGACTTAGTATCTGTGTTTTGACTTGAATCTTCTACAGGCACTGAAGATTACAGATCCAAATTAAGTGGAGACTGCTTTGCAGATTTGGCTTGCCCTGAGAAATGTCGCTGTGAAGGGACCACAGTGGACTGCTCCAATCAGAAACTCAACAAAATTCCTGATCACATCCCCCAGTACACAGCTGAGTTGTAAGTTGGACCCATAAGAAAGGATTATTTACTTATGGAGAAACGAACTAAAACTGTCAAATATAAAACCCCAGCTTTACTTTTTTGAACAGCAAAAATTAAAAGTAACCTCTGTGGTGCACTTCAAAGGGCTAAATATTCATAGATATTATTTATGCATTATTTCAATACCATGTAGCCTTAAAAACCCATGATAAATAAATATGGTAGCTATTCTATGTTTCTAGTTCTTCAGGACCTGAGCAACCCACTTGGATTTTTTGAAAGGTAGTGGGGTTTATTTTACTTTTAACTTTTAACTACAGGAGAAAATAGGGCATCCAGTAACCTAAGGGGTCTGTCTTAAAAAGTGCTACCTAGATGTTTAAACAGACAGAGCTGATTCTTGTTATGCAAAGCACACATTACGTTTGTCAGACAGGAGACCAGAGGAAGATAAAGCAGACAAACAGGACAGAGTTGGGTTAAGAAGATGAGATAATAATGTAATGAATAGAGATGGGCAGAGAAGAACTCAGGGATTATTACTTGCTTAATAAGTGCCATATGGGAATGATTTGTAGGCATTACAACTGAAGTAGTTTTCAAGGAGGGACTGAAAGGTAAAATTAAGACAGTTTTACAAGGCTTACCCATGTTCAAAGAATAGTATAGAAGGGAATGCAGAGATGGTTGAAGGATTGGCAGAAAGGTAGATGAAAGTGGCTGTCATTGCAGAGCGAAGGCAGAAGGAAATAGCTGGTTTTCCTAGGAGATTCAGTTTAAAGAACAAGGCAAAATGTTGAGGGACAAAAAAAAGGGACTTTGATATGATACAGTAAAGCAGTATAGAGATGTGGAGACAAGAATATTGTGATCAAGTTGTCACCCACAGGGGTGAGATGTGCAACAGGATGGCACATCTCTTAAAAGAGCAGTCTAGAGCTGGCATCAAAGCAGCAGTATGGCAGTGAGATATGAAATAATGAGACTATTGTTAAGTATTTGAATACCTGGACAGGAAAGGGGATTTAAAACTGAAATATTTTTAAAACACAGATGGAGACTTTTGTCTGTCTCTAAGCTGGGAGAAGGAGTTGAACTCAGTGATATTCTGTGCTGGCTTTGGTTGGCATAGAGTTCATTTTATTCACAGTGGATAGTATGGGCTTGTGATTTGGATTTGTGCTGCTTGATAATACAGAGATGTTTTTGTTGTTGCTGAGCGGGGCGTACACCGAGCCAAGGCAGTTTCTGCTTTTTGTACTGGGGAGGAAGTTGGTTGTGCCTGGGAGGTTGGGAGGAGGCAGAGCAAGGACAGAAGACTGGAGGGCTGTTCCAGATCATGTCACATTGTGCTCAGGATATAAAGGGGAGGACATTAGAAGAAGGGGAGGACATTAGGAGTGATGGCGTTTGTCTTCGCAAGACACTGTTACATGTGAAGGAGTCCTGCTCTCCTGAGGATGGCTGAACACCTGCCTGCACGTGGAGAGCAGTGAATTAATTTCTTGTTTTTCTTTGCTTGTGTGCATGGCTTTTTCTTTTCCTATTAAACTGTCTTTATCTCTACCCATGAGTTTTCCAGCTTTTACCCTTCTGGTTCTCTCCCGATCCTGATGGCGGGGGAGTGAGCGAGTGGCTGTGTTGAACATGGTGTCTTGCTGGGTTTACAACACAACATGTTCTTCTTACAAATCTGAAAATTACAGTCGGAGAAAAAGTTGATACAGTCCTGGATGACGGCAGATAGATTTCAGGGGAGAAATACATTTTATATTATCCAATATTTTGAGATAAAATTGTTTTAATTTAAGAGTAAAAGCTGATGGAATAGGTAACAGGGTAAAGTGTGGGAGGAGATCATAAAGTAGTGATTGTATAAATGATAGTTACTGAACCAAGAGATGAGAAATGGAGTTGTTGAAGTGATTAAGCATACATTGCTTTGATTTTTAGGAGGAATCATGTTTAATTGTCTCTTCTCTGAAGAAATAATAATCTTAATTTAGCATTTTAATTGGTTTTTCATATTCATTTATTTACATGTGGAAGATAAACTGTCAGGTGTTTTCTTTCTATAATTATGGTTCCTACCTGTGAAATTCAGAAGAAACAATTAAATAATCAAGCCTCATCTACTCTATATCCTAAACACTCAAATTTCAGTCAACAAAATTTTTTTTTGACTAAATGTTTGGTTAAAAAACTTCTTTCAGAAAATATCCAGTCTTGTTTGAAGGTGTTACTTGATTAAAAAATCCACCATTCCCCTGAGACTGTTACAGAACTTAATTATGTCCTTTCACTTCTGTCTTTTTTTTTTTTTTAATGGAAACTTTTAGTTTGAGATAGAATCTTCTGCTCTTCAGTTTCCATCATTGCTTCCTTTATATTTTTTGCCATTAAAGAGCCCTTTTCTTTCTAGCACTCTATCCAAGTAAGAGGGTGTTAAACTGTAACAAAGTCATTATTCAACCTTCCACTTGATAGGCTGTACAGATTGTTCTTCAAGCCATTTGATGTAATAAAAATTTCAACAGTCTTGCAAATATTCTAGAGAGGATAGAGAAATTGCTCTTCATTTTTTTTACTTCTGCTAAAAATACGTTTGCTCTACCCAAATACACTCTTTCGGTATTTGCCTTACTGATGCAAAAGTTACAGCTCTTTCTCTTGTTTCCTCCTGTTATTCCTGGTCTTTGATGTGTTGTCTTTGTTGTTTATCTTGGGACTTCCCAGTCTAGTTCTAGGACCATTCTTTGATTTCCAGTTCACAATATTTACTGGCATGTATAAGAATAGCAGCTAGTTAGTCTTCCTGGTTTTTTAGCCACAAAATATGCTATAAAAATATTTGTTAGAGTCAAATTACATTGATGCATCTATAGGTGATGAGGAGAGCTAGACTAATTTCTGCAGGGTGATGTTTGGAGCTGAATCTAAGGTTGGAAGTGAAGATCAAAAGTAAGGAAAAAAGGTGTCCAAAGGTAGGTAACGAAGATGATGAAGGGCCTTTGGGGAAGCTGTATGAGGAGTGACTGAGGTCACTTGGTCTGTTCAGCCTGGAGAAGAGGAGCCTGAGGAGAGACCTCACTGCAGTTACAGATTCCTATGAGGGGAAGAGGAGGGGCAGGCACTGATCTCTCTGGTGATCAGTGACAGGACCAGGAGCTGGACCCAGTGATCCTTGTGGGTCTCTTTCATCTCTGCATATTCTGTGATTCTCTAAAAATGTGTCCATTGCATAGATTGCAACAATAATAATATCACAGGGAAAACCCCCTGTTTCTTCAAAGCAGTTGATTTTTTTTTTTTTAATGTGAAAATATTAATGTAGTTCAAGGCAGATGCTTAATTTTAAAAGCTAAAAACATTATAACTAAACCATCTACGTGCTGTTCTGAATTACCATTTTGTTGCTTGCTCACAGTCCTCCAGAAAAACTGTAAAAGATCTGTCTAATCTGCCAGTAAAATATTTGATATACAGAACGAGTCTTTAATTGCACCTCAGAAATAAAATATTTTTCCGGTGGCTTTCTAAGATATAGGAAAATTCAGGAAGCATTTCAGAAATCATTCAAACCAAAGTCCCCAAGAGAAATGCTAAATCAAAAATAATTTCAGTCTTCTATGTTGAATTTTTAAAATGATAGTACAATAGATGATAACCTAACAAGGTAATTTTGGAAAGTATGAATATCACTGCAGTATATTGCCTTCCAGGAAGGTTCAGCTATTGTTTAAAAACATGCAATATCTTAGCCATTGTGTTACTAAAACAGGAAAAAGCATCAAGTAATCCAGACAAACAGAATGTGTAGACATCATCTTTAAATGCTTCTGTTTACTTTTTTTTTTTATTTTGAGAATGGTTTTTCAGTACTTTTCTTTGAATAAACCAGATAAAAGTAATTTTAAGATAGTTTTCTTGATCTAGTGATTGACAGGTAACAACTATAGTTGCTGTCTTTACCAGTGAAGAACACTGGGCTCAAAGAAGAATATTAGGATCTGGAATGGTGATCCCATCACATCTGTAAACTTTCCAGTCATTTTTAATAATTTTGATTCCATTGTGTGTGGACTAATTTAAATAAAATGAATCAAATTTAAATAAAAAATAAAATTCTACATATGAAATTAGATAGAACTATTTAGCACCAGAAATAGAAGATTGAGGAAAAACCAGCAAGTAGGTCAAGATAAAAGGATGTGATTATCATACATATAAAAGATGAAGGAGTGTTATTGGGCACTAATGCAAATTTCATTTCAGGATATATGTATAGGAATGTAGCATGTAAATTATGTATAGAAATGTAGCATGTAAATTATATTAAATAATTACTGTACTGTACATTGCAGTAGTAAAGTATCAGCTGGAATACTGTGTTAAAGGATGGATATAATTGCTCATAAAAAAATTTCAAGAACAAGAATCGTAGAAGAGAAGACTGGAAAGGTTGAAGGCATTTTTGTGAAAGAAACTTGGGGGAAAGACAAAGTAAATTACTTTTAATAGGTAGAAGGTTGTTGCAAAGAATTAATTATCAAATTGTTTGCCATTTTCAATGGGGTTAGAAATGTTTGCAGAAGAGCAAGTATCATTAGAATCAGTAAATGTTTTCATTATCAAGTCATTCTTCTAGGTGGTATAGCACTTGAAAAGTATTTGAAGATGTCAGCATTTTTAGAATGGTCAGTGCTTCTGTTGTTGATAGAGAGGGTAAAGAAAAGGCTGTTTAGAGTGAAGAAGTAATTTTGTTTATTGAGAATGTGCAAGAATATTTTATATGGTCCCACTAAAAATCACATTAAGTCATTTAGCTGATTTTTAGAGGTGATTACAACTTCTGAAATTCGTGTTCCTTGTAATTTTGTGTGGTATAAAAATGTTTTGTGTATATCCAAAAAACTTCTGTCTTCTTTCACTTTGGTTCCATGTTGAAACTGTTGTACAACCATACCTTCAGATTTACAACCTTAATTTCCCTTCTGGCTGTCAATGAGAATGAACAGGAGGGAGATGAACAAGCAGCTTTCTTTCATTTTCTAGGGGTCTTTTAAACTTGTCTTGCAATAAGACCATTCTGAAAAGCATTCTGGGTTTAGAATTATGCTGAATTCTATTTCACAGTGATCTTGCCAGTCATATCTTCTCCTTCCTATTAAAATCTCTAAAGAAAATCTGGACAGACTCCCTTCCTTAATAATATGGCTCCATTAGATCATATAAGAGATCTAAGACTCATAATTTCCATTTTCTGTCAAGAGAGGAAATAGGGAGTACTGGGTCAGTGCTGGTAATTTTTGAATTATAGATGGTCCTGTAACCTAGCTGCTGTTAAAGGTATACTGTACTGTAAGTCTTGATACCTGTGCAGGAACAAGAAGTGCCCAGCTAGTATTTGTTACTCATTGCATACCTTCTTACAGTGCTACAAGTCAGCATTTAATGCTGCCTTAAGCAATATATGTGTGCCGGCTGTAGTGATATGAAGATAAATCATGGTAAGAGAAGTGTTTTTAAATTCATGGGAAGACCTATGCAGTGGGTTTCATTCCCTATTCAAAAGAAGAGTAATTATTTCATTCTTGTAAATAGTGTTCTGTGAGTACCTCCAGATGTCTGGCAGACTCCACCTGATATCCTTTAAAGAACAGAAGACTAATCTTCAGTGGTTTATATGTCCTTCTTAAAGACTTTTATTTATAAGTTGCCATGGAATCCTTCCTTAGTTACATTTTTGTTTGAAAAATTAAAAACATCATCTTATATTCCTTTTCAGTTTCAGCTGTATATAATTTTGTGATCAGGCTTTTAAAATGTCTTATGTATGCCTAAGTTTAACTAATGAGAATGTTCATTCACAGGAATTATCAAAATTAGAAATGTCACTATATAAGGAATTGTTCTTCAGCTACCAGTTAAACATCAGCTATTCAGGGAAACCAGACTGAAAAGTTCACTTAATGTGGAACATTCTGTACCAATGCCTGAATAATTTTTTTTCTGAAATTGATGTAATTTCTTTTAGGAGACTAAATAACAACGAATTTTCAGTCCTGGAAGCTACTGGAATCTTTAAGAAACTTCCTCAGCTGCGTAAAATGTAAGTGCAACTTCAATGACCTTGTCTATTCAGATAGTGTATTAGCTCCTTGCTGTGTCTCTCCACCTTTCTTAGCTCTAATCTACAAAAGATTCAGTATATTCTAATCAAAAATCAAGAATGGGTTTAAATTAATCCCTGAGGTAGGTCAGAGTTGGCAGCTCTTCTCCGTGGGGCTTGGCACTGCCAGCAACCACTTCTCGTGGTGTGTAGCTCCAGCACCTCCGCAGCAGCCTCCAGCCAGCTGGTCTGTTGTGCAGCCACAGCAGGGAGCTCACACTGTAAGCTGCTTAGAAAAGATTCCAGTAATCTTTTGTAACTTCCTGTATTACTCTCTAACCAGACAATTTTGCCTCTTTCAGCACATTAAGGACATGCCGTTGATTCTGTGCTTCATTAAACTGTCATTAGGTGAGGGGAATATCAAAATTAAAATGACCGAGAAAAAGTGGTTTGATAGGTCATCCATGTAAGTCCATGTTAACAGTTAATGTTCTAAGAGGAGTTTATAATCTTACCAGTTGCAGTTGTTGCTAAAAATAAGACTATGAAAAGCTTTGCTTTAGCTTATGTAAAAGATACATTTGAGGGTAGATCATTTAGTTAGACTTTGTGACTCTGTGCTCAATCGTTTCAGGATTAAATCCAAACATAAATAGTAAGTGAAGAAAAATGCAAGTAAAAATAGATAGTAGTCACCAAGTGACTACCATTTGTAAGAGATCAGTATAAATTATTAGTGATCAAAATCTTACGGGAGCAACAGTATTGCTTCAGCTATTGTTAGCCTTAACCAGATCCTTGCTGGCATGATCACAATTAGTTAAATATTTATTACTGATTTTTTAGATAATAAGATTTTAAAAATCCCAACTATGTACAATGAACTTGCCTTTGACCTCTCCACTTGAGTACACCTTGCCACTTTGAATTGGGCTGTGATACTTAGAAAAAAGAGTGTAAGAATGTCTGGCACAACAGTGTTCTGGTGCTATACAGTACATACCCTGTTTTCTTCAAGAATTTCAGATTAGCACTTTTTACAACTACAGTGTGCTTTGGAAGTATCAAGGATCAACATGAAGCATCAGTGGACAAGGTATAGATGTCATTTATCAGGACTTCTGTAAAGCTTTTGACATGGTCTCCCCAAACATCCTTCTCTCTAAATTGGAGAGAGATGGATTTGATGGCTGGACTTAGATGGATAAGAAATTGTTTGGACAGCAGCACCCAGAGAGTAAAGGTCAGTGGTTCAGAGTCCCAACAGACACCAATGACAAATGGTGTCCCTTAAGGAGCTGTATTTAATGTCCTCATTAATGACATAGACAAAGTGATCGAGTGCACCCTCAGCAAATTTACAGGTGACACCAAGCTGGATGATGCTGTTGCCACACCTGAAGGATGGGATGCCATCCAGAGGGACCTGGACAAGCTCCAGGTACAAATGAGTCCTGGGAATCTCATGATGTGCAATAGACCAAGTGCAAGGTGCTGCACCTGGGTCCCAGAAACCCCAATTATCAATATGGGCTGGGGGATGACAGAAGAGACTTGGGGGTATTGGTTGACAAAAAGGTCAACATGACCAGGCAATGTGTGCTTGCAGTCCAGAAAGCCAAATGTGTCCTGGGCTGCATTCAAAGCAGTCTGGGCACCAGGGCGAGGGAGGGGATTCTGTCCTTCTACTCCACTCTGGTGAGCTCCATCCAGTTCTGGGGTCCGCAGCACAGGAAGGATGTGGACGTGCTGGAGCAAGTCCAGAGGAAAATTATTAGAGGAATGGAGAGCACATCTCCTACAAGGAAAGGCTGAGAGATTCGGGATTGGTCATCCTGGAAAAGAGAGGGCTTCAGAGTGACCTTATTGTGGCCTTCCAGTACCCGAAGGGAGCCTACAAGAAAGATGGAGAGAGACTTCTTGCAAGGACATGACAGAACAAGGAGGAATGAGTTTAAACTGAGAGTAGGTTTAGATTAGATATCAGAAAGAAATTCTTTACTGTGAGGGTGATGAGACCCTGGAAAAAGTTGCCCAGAGAAGCTGTGGATGCCCCATCCCTGGAAGTATTCAGGGCCAGGTTGGATGAGTATCTGAGCAACCTGGTAGAGCGGAAGCTGTCCCTGCCTACAGCAGGCTGATTGGAACTAGATATTTAAGGTCTTTTCCAACCCAAGACGTTCTATGATTGCAGGATTCTAGAAAATAAATAAAATGCTTTATGTGTCATACATGCACATGCATACGCACACATTTATATGTATGTCAGATCTTCATATTTAACAATATTTCTTTTAAGTTGAGGAGGTGTTCAAGACAAAAGAAAAAAAAGTATGCATATAGATCAGTCTTGGTGTACCTGTCTGTTGGAACTCCCAATGGCTTAAAAACTGGTTAATTGAAAAGGGAAAAAAAAAATTAAAAGATAAATGAAAAGTTAAGTATTTTAATAATACTGCTCCATAACTTCCTAATATAATTATCAGTTGTTAAAACATTCTTTCATTGTTAAAACATTCTTTCATTGAGAGAATAATACAGTGACTGCTTAAGCATCACTGTAAAGCAGTGAAGTACTAATGTTACAGAGACACCAATATGAGTGAATTCTATATTTTTGTGAAGCTCATATTTCTTTTGGAGGTTCAAAATAGGTGCAAAGATCTTTCTGCACAGATGACATTGAAAAATTGAGGCCTGAATGTTTCATTGATTTGATATTTCATCAGTAATAAAACATGTGTATGCACTGCAACATTCATTAGCTATGCAACATTAATCTTTAAAATATCTATGTGAAGTGGGTGAAGTAGTATCCATGTTACAAAAAGAACAAAAAAGATTTTAGGAAACTAAGGGCTTGACATGGACAAGCCATCTGAGATTAGAAATAATTAGTTACTTGCCTCCACTGTTCCACAGCACCTTGCAGACTGAACAGCTCCACTGTGAAACTAAATGAAAGCGGTGATTGTGAATGTTGTCTGCTTAGACTTTAGCTAAGCCTTTGACACCATTCCCCACAGCATTCTCTGGGATAAACTGGCTGTTCATTGCTTGGATGGTCATATACCTCACTGGGTAAAAGAATGGCTGGATGGTTGGGCCCAGAGGGTGGTGAATGAGGTTAAATCCAGTCAGGAGATGGTCACAAGTGGTGTTCCCTAGGGGTCAGTATCGGGGCCAGTTGTGTTTAATACCTGTATCAGTGATCCGGATGGGAGGATTAAATTCACTCTCTGCAAGTTTGCAGGTGAAACCATGTTGGGCGAGAGTGTTGATCTGCTGGAGGGCAGGAAGGCTCTGCAGAGGGATCTGGACTGGCTGGATAGATGGTCCAAGGCCAACGGTACGAGGTTCTGCAAGTTCAAGTGCCGGGTCCTGCACTGTCACAGCATTCCCACGCAGTGCTGCAGACTTGGGGATGAGTAGCTGGAAAGCTGTCCAGCAGAAAAGGACCTGGGGATGCTGGTTGACAGCCAGGTGAACATGAGCCAGTGTGTGCCCAGGTGGCCAAGAAGACAAATGGCACCTGGCCTGTATCAGCAGTAGTGTGGCCAGTAGGACCAGAGCAGTGATTGTCCCTCAGGGCTTGGCACTGGTGGCAGTGATTGTCCCTCAGTGCTTGGCACTGGTAAGGCCATGTCTTTGAGTACTTTGTTCAGTTTTGGATCCCTCTCCACCAAAAATACCTTGAGGTGCTGGAAAGAGTCCAGAGAAGGGTAACAAAGCTGCTGGAGTGTGTGGAGCCCAGGTGTGACAAAGAGCAGCTTAGGAAATGGGTTGTTTAGCCTGGCGAAATGGAAGCTCAGTGGGGACATTTCACTGTTTACAACTCTCTGAAAGGAGGTTGTAGTGATGTGGGGGTTGTCCTTTTCTCCCAGGTGACAAGTGACAAGATGAGAGGAAATGATACCAAATTGCAGCAGAGGAGGTTTACTTTGGTTTCTCCACGGGAAGGGCTGTGAAGCAGTGGAACAGGCCACCCAGGGAACTGGTGGACTTGCCATCCCTGGAGGAATTGAAAAGATTTAGGGGTTTTTTTTTTTTTAAAGGACTTGGCAGTGCTGGATTAAACCAGTGCTGATTAAATGCTTGGACATGATAATATTAAAGGTCCTATCTAACGTAACTGATTCCATGATTGCATCCTTCCTCACGGGCAAGTTGTAGGTTACATTTCAGCTAGGTTAGAGAGAGCAGTCAGCACTAAAGATTAAGCTACAACTTCTTGGGTTTTTTTCTCACAAATAGTATCTTTCTTGTTTTGAATGGTGTAAAGACTGTTCTAGAAACTGCATGAAATAATGTTTGATTTTCTTCCCAATACCATTAATTCCATCAAATAGTCTTTAGCTTTATTTCCATTCAGTTTGTCTCAGAGAGTTTTTAAGGCCCTTTTAATAATCACTAGTGTATTAAAACACTGTTAATCGTGTAGCAATGTACGTCTGCAATATGTGTAAACAGTGATATGAAACAAGCAAAAGAAAAGGAAACTGACATGAAAATATTTAAGAAAATGTGTGCTGTTGCGTATGTATGCTTTTGTGTATATACAGTACAGATACTACCCATTTGGGATGTAATTTCCATATTTTAACTAAAATTGTAAACACAAAATATTTTGGCTATATTTTAGCTCAGTTTCCCCACATTTTGATCCACTTTGCATGCAAATTGCAGATAAATGAACTATCTTGCTTATAAACCCTCCTTTCTAACTAATGTCATAAATTATTAGCATTACATGTACTGTTTACATTCACACATTTCCTTTACATATGTTGCTGTTTATACTGTTTTCCTATATTTGTCTATCGAGCTAAAATAAATCAGAGAGGTTAGTTTTGCTGAACTCATACAGTATAATTTTATTATTAAATTCATCTAAAAATGCTAGAAAGGCTGGAGACCTGAAAAAATATAGTTACTGATAAGATTCAAAATTAGGAAAATATGTTCTTGTGTGACTGCAACATGGATTGGCTAATTGCCATTATTTAAAAACATCTTCCAAAGATTACTTTAAAACTCTTTGCTTCTTTAATTAGAAGGGCATTCAAATTTTTTTCACTGGTTTGAAGTTGAATAATATGTTTGAATTTTGTGCTTTTACACAATAATTTGTCTGTTGCATCCAGATTGCATTTGATGATCTTGGAGGTTTTTTCTAACCTTAGTGGAAAACTAAGATTCTAAGTCTGTCTTGAAATGTATGCAGTCTGCAGCATTTAACAGTTAATTTAGGATATTTATAAAAGAAAATCCCCTCAGTTCTTCTCTGTTTCTCTTAATGTGTGACAGAAACCTGAGCAATAACAAGATTACGGATATAGAAGAAGGAGCATTTGACGGAGCCTCTGGTGTGAATGAACTATTGCTCACAAGCAACCGCTTGGAAAGTGTTCAACACAAAATGTTCAAAGGACTAGAAAGTCTCAAAACACTGTAAGTAGATTTATTTCATTTTTTAATTCTTCTTTTCTCACAGATATTTTTGAGAATAATATTGTATTTGTCATAAAAAAATATTTTGGAGAATTAGCTGTGGATTATTCAAGCATATTTTAGTTTTTGTTCCTATTTTACAAGAATCTATACATTATATTAATTTATTAGTTATTAATTATGAGTATAATGAGTCCTCTAAAGCAATGAAGCAGTTGAGAATGGGTAAACATCCAACTTCAGAAATGGAAATGGGAATAATCATCAAAGTAACAGAATTTTGTACGGGAATTACACATTTTACGTAATGGAGTCTGATTCATTTCAGCTCAAGCATTACTGGGAATTTTGCTGGAGGAAGAAATTGTTCATGTGTGTTTGAAATGTGGGAAATTATTCTCTCCCAAGTAATTTTTTTGTCATTTCAACAGTGAGGGCAAGATTAAAAACACTATAACTTGAACTCATTTCATTCTTTCCGTGAAGCAGTTTAGTTTTTTCCGCTCAAAAAAGATGTTTATACAATCTGCAGCATCTAGGCCTTCTTCAGAGAGCCTGTCCTCCTGATCTGCATACCAGAGCCAAGATTAAATGGTCTTTGGGGTTTTAGCTGTCCACAGACATTACGTATTTTAAATAAATCACAACTACAATTTCTAACCTTGCAGTTAAAGCTGCTGAAATTGTTTAAAGCAGCTAGTCCTAGACAAGAGCATTGGGGAAAATTACCATCTTTTGGTGGACAGAGAGGAGAACAACAGACTTCAAAGCTCGTGAGTTTTATAGAAATTTGAGAGATTTTAGAATAGCTTAGGATTCTGAAATTTGTACTGTCTTAGAGTCATGGTGAGGAGCAGTCAGGGTAGCCTGATTTCATTTGAATGAGATGTTTCTGAGTGCAGTAGAAGAGGTTTTTGGAATTTGTTCTAAGAAAAATTAAGTGAAAGGGGCCTGAAGAGGAGGTCAGCTGGTTAAAGCCTCTGCTCTATATAAATAACAGTTCTGGAGTCATCAGCCTTGGAAACATGAAGAGAGGGCTGCTGAGTTTGTCTGATCCGGGGAATTTCAATCACTTTCGTTTCTGGTCAATTAAAATTTCATAATTACTGCTTCTCGTATTGAAAGAACAAGTAAAAACCACAAACACTTAGGGGAAACTGGAGTAGGTTGCCAAAGAGGTTGTGGGGTCTTGCCTGGAGATACTCAGAAGCTACCTGGACACAATCCAGAGTAACTCTAGGGAAAAGCTCTAGGGAACCCTGCTTGAGCAGGGAGGTTGGACCAGATGACCTCCAGTGGTCCTTTCCAGCCTTACCCATTCTGTGATTCTGTAAAAGACACCTTGCCTCTGTGAAACCTACCCAGCTTTCTGTCTTCCAGCCTGCTCCACACACACTGCCCTCAGTCCCTTCAGTGAGGTGACAGGCAGCATGGGGGTCACTGCACTGGTGTCCCCTCACTGGCAGCAGCCCCTTTGAAGTCATGCCTCGTGGTCCTCACTTCAGCAGCCAGGTCAGCCCTGGTCCTTGCCCAGGCTAAACTGAAAAATGCTGATCCTTCTTTCTCAGGATGCTGAGGAGCAACAGGGTGAGCTGTGTGGGGAACGACAGCTTCACAGGGCTGAGCTCTGTCCGGCTGCTCTCGCTGTACGACAACCAGATCACCACCGTGGCACCCGGCTCCTTCGACACGCTGCACTCGCTCTCGACGCTGTCAGTCGTGTTCATCTTTCACCGTAACCCTCTTTAAATCTCTGACCTCTGGGGGGCGTTTCCCTTAATGTTTTGATGTGTGATTTCGCAGCACGTGGTAAAGTTCAGGGATAAAAAGATTTCATAGAGGCAGTTTTGAGGAATTTTATTTTCTGGACCATCTCGGGCACGTGAAGAGTGTGTTTTTGTGGTGCCCTTTGATACAATGTTAGACTGGGTTTCCAGAAGTGTCTGAGAAGGCAGGAAAAACATCCTGCTCACTCCTCTCGTGGAAGCCTACTGATCTAAACCAGGGTAGAAAGCCACATTTTGGGTAGACAGCACACAATCACAGCTGGTTAGATTACCACGGTGTGTGTCCTTCTGCCCTGTGCCACCCAGTTACTAGCTTAAATTTCCTTGGCCTATTAAGAATCTTAATTCATATGTGTTTAATAATGAACCTTCAGTCTCATTTTCTATAAAAATAAGCTTTTTTTTTATTATTTGAAAGTGATGTAATTTAAGGGAAGTGAAAAGAGTAAGCAAAGCTGCCACTCAGTTTCATGGAGAAATGCTGGTTGTAGGTAGCATCATTCAGGAAAGTACTTAATCCCCTTTTTACATGAAAAGTGACACTTTGCACCCAGTTACTAATTTTGCATATTAAGGATGACATGTTTATAAATAATGGATTTGTCGATATGTTTGTGGTGAAATAAGGAGATGCCAGAAGTACTGAGGCTTTTGGAAGTAAATTCATTTTTGTAACTGGCATGTAATCAACTTAGCTGTCACTTCAGATAGGAAACTTATTCTCAGGAGCAAATAAAAGATGGAAATCTTGAGATGATAAATTAATGGAATAGCTGTTGTCAGGTTAAAACTAATAATGTAAAGTAATCAGCCTCCATCTCTATATGAAATTATTGCATTATTGGTACAGAATGGCTTGACATGAAGTCAGGTCTTTGACAGTTTTAAATTATTTCTGAACAAGTTGTATCAAGATTCACCACACAGAGCCTAAATTACACCTTTCACCTATGGTTTACATGCAGTATTGTTTGAAGAACAGTGTTTAAGGTATGCTTTTTTGAAATTAGAGATAGAATCTTTAGGATGAAAGGACGGTGTCATCTGAGATAAACTTTCCTGTGGTTCTCAGAAACCTCTTGGCCAATCCCTTCAACTGCAACTGCCATCTCGCATGGCTTGGAGACTGGCTAAGGAAGAAACGCATTGTGACCGGGAACCCTCGCTGCCAAAAACCCTACTTCCTCAAAGAGATTCCTATCCAGGATGTGGCAATTCAGGATTTTACATGTGATGATGGTAAGGAAATTAATATTTGAACCTTTTATAATTTCAGCTTTCATATAGGTAGCTGCATGACTCCCATAGATCCCAAAGCATTGCACTTTAAAGGCCTTCGTGCTCAGTTTCTGTGTCAGTTTAAAAATTTTCCACTCATTTTTGGATGATCAGCAAGCACAGGCTGTTGCACATATGCCTTCAAAAGTTTTTCTTGCCTATGTTCAGTACTGTAATTAATAATTTAGAAATGGTATAAAAAAATTGATCAAATGTTATAGGACAGATGAGAATATTTTCAAACACCAATGCTTGAATCAAGCACACTTTCAGGTTACTTGATCAAATAACATGACATCTTATAGCTTGTGGCTTCATTAACTCTTAGTTAAAAGAAATGCTGCTATCTTGCATCTCTCACATATACTTCCATTTACTGCATTATTGGTTTGTCAATTTTCAAGGCTGTATCTTTTTTTAAAGAGACTGTTTTTAATTCTTTGTTAATTTTATTGTCTTTCATTTCAGGATTTATTCTTTCTTTAATGTTTTGGGGTTTTTTTATGTATAATAGCATTCTTACCGAGTAAAGGTTACTTAGCATTGTACTAAGTAAAGCATCACCTGAAATGTAAATTCCTGGAGTGATGGTTTACATAGATGATGTAATTTTTTTCCCTACCTTGATATATTATAATGCAGAAATATCATGGTGTCGTAAAGAAAATCCAGGTGGGCTATTATTGCTAATACAGAAGTGACATTTATTAACAATCTTAGCATCTGTTTGTTTTTCTTAACCAGGAAATGATGACAATAGCTGCTCTCCCTTGGCCCGCTGCCCTGCAGAATGTACTTGTCTGGACACAGTAGTTCGCTGCAGCAACAAAGGTCTAAAAGCTTTGCCTAAAGGCATCCCAAAAGATGTAACTGAACTGTAAGTGGCACACTTTTTTTCCCTCTTATGAAAATTAATGTCAGATTTTTATGGTCAGGGTCAAGAATGAGGGGAAAAGAAAATGAAGAGCTGAATTTAGTAGATGAGTTGAAATTTTATAATCCACTGCTTTATAAAGACTTTCACATTATCTTGAGAAACTTGAGGTTAATTTTGAATTAGCAATGCTTTGTAAGTCCCAAACCACTCTTAAGAACTATCTGTTACTGAAAAGCTTTAAAAATGTATGTATATAAAATTGTAATCAGTCTCAGAATTTGTATCACCAGCACTGAACCATTGTATAACCGTGTGTGGATGATATGTTACAATGGTTTAAATTAGGGGCAGCAGTGAATCTGATTAAACTCTGGTCACTGGTTAGGAAGGAATGAAGTTCAATTACATGAGACAGCAAAAAGAAAACAGTAATATGAATGTCTTTTCATAATGAACATGTTTATTATAGCTCTAAATTAATACTTTTTACCTCTAAATAGAGCACCTTAATCCTCTAAATCAATGGCCTTCATCTCTGCCAGGGAATAAAAAATACCTGGCTTTATGGACTAAGGGAGTGGACTGGGAAGGGTGCTCTCCTGTGTTTGTTGCATGTTAACGAGAGGGTCTTGGGAGTAAAGTGGCATCTGGTGTCTGTGTTGGCCACAGTGGTTATAAAGCTGTCGAGTTTAAAATCTCTGTTGACAGGAGGAGAAGAGCCAGCAGAGCTTCAGCTCTGAATATGAGGAGAGCAGACTTCAGGGAAACTTCCCTAGTTTCTCAGGGAACTAGTAAGATCTCCATGGGAAATGTTTTGGAAGGTACTGAGGTACATGAGTGCTAGTCGCTTTTCAAGTATCACCTCTTAAGAGCTAAAAAACAAGCAATTCAAAAATGTCAGATATCAAGCAGGTGAGGCAGAAGGCCGGCTCGGCTAAGCAGGGATCTTCTGGAGCTAAGGCATATAAGAAAAGTGTACATCCAGTGGAAACAAGGTCAGGTGACATGGGAGGAATACAGAGGTGCTGCTCATCAGTGTAGGAAGAAAATTGGCCCAATTAGAGTTGAAGCTGGCCAGTACTGCTGGGGACAATAGACAGAGCTTTTTTGAAATATCTTAATAGCAAAAGGCAGTCCAGAAATAACACTGGTCCATTTTTTGACTATTATGGTCACCTCACAAACAGGGACACAGACAAAGCAGAGATGTTTAATGCTTTCTTCACTTCTGTCTTCAATACCAATGATCGGCTCTGAGGGTCCCAATGCCCTGAGCTGGAGGACCATGACTGTGAGAATGATTAACTCCCAGCCAACCCCAAACTTGCACAGGATTTGCTGCTCCTGCTGGCTTTCTCTGAGTCTATGGGGCCTGATGAAATTAATCTAAAAGTACTCAAAGAGATGGCTGATGTCATTGCAAGGCCTCTCTCAATGATTTCTGTATGTTCTTGGTAATCTGGAGAGGTCCCAGTCAACTGGAAGCTGGAAAATGTCCCAGTTTCTAAGAAGGACAAGAGAGTTGACACTGGTAACTACAAACAAGTCTGTTTCACTTCAGCATGAAGTAATATTATGGCAAAGAAAGGTTCTTTTTCAGAGGGTGGTCAGACACTTGAACAGGCTCCCCAGGGAAGTGGTCACAGCACCAAACCTACCAGAGTCCAAGAAGTGTTTGGACAATGCTCTCAGGCCCATGGTGTCACTCTAGGGGCTGTGCTGTGCAGGGCCAGGAGTCAATTCTGGAAAAAGTACAACCAGCAGGTCAAAGGAGGTGATCCTCCTTCCCTATTCAACCCTTGTGAGGCCACTTCCAGAGTATTGTGTTCAGTTCTGGTCTCCACAGTTCAAGAAAGACGAGGAGTTACTGGAGAGGGTCCAGTGGAGGCCAAAAAATGATTAGGGGCTGAGAATCTCTCCTGTGAGGAAGGACTGTGGGAGCTGAGCCTGGTTAGTCTGGAGACGACTGAGAGGGGATCCCATCAATACATACAAATATCTCAAAGGCTGGTGGCAACAGGATGGTGCCAGATTCTTTTCCATGGTGCCCAGCAACAGGACAAGGAGTAATGGCCATAAACTAAGCCACAAGAAGCTGCACCTCAACATCAGGAAGAACTTCATTACATTGAGGGTGATAGACCACTGGAAAGGCTGTCCAGGGAGTTCATGGAGTCTCCCCCTCTGGAGACATTCAAAACCCAACTGGATGTGTTCCTGTGTCACCTGCTCAACGTGACCCTGCCTTGGCAGAGGGGTTGGACAGGATTATCAGCAGAGGTCCTTTCCCATCCTAATGATTCTGTGATTTTGTGATGCTTCCATGCATTCTATGATGCAGAGATTATGACAGTTTTGTGATATTTCAAAAATAGTGGTTTTAATAGAATGTCTTCCTTTTCACATAGGCAGTTTTCTAAAATCTGGGATATGTTACTAATCTATTGATACTTTTTTTTTCTATGAGAAAAATTGTTAAGATTGCATTTTATGAAAGATACCATTTGAATATGCAGGTGGACAGCAACAGATAGAAAAAAGAGCTTGCTACCTCACATATTGTTTGAAGATATTAACTTAATAAGTTACTCATAAGACTATATGAGCAAATTTTTATGCATTAGGAAAGGGAAAATATGAACCTAAAAGTTGAGATATTCATTTGTTTTGATTCCTGATCAGATAGGTCACAATATTGAAAAAAATAGAAATTATTTACGAGAAAAAATGTTGTGTTGCATATGGCAAGTATTTAATAATGTTTCATAATGCCTGGTTAATGTCGTGCTTTTCCAGCAAATAGCATAACTATGCTTCATAAGTCACTAAAAAATTTTACTGTTTTACATTTTGGTATTATATAGAAGATTCTGAGATGTCCACCATTAGTCTGGTGCTTAATAGCATCCAAAAGTCTTTAGACATTAATAAATTGAAATTATTAAGAACTCAAATTAGCACACAGGTATATAAACCTATAACTTCATTAGGCTTTGGGTTTGGTGTTTTGGGTTTTTTTCCTCAAAGAGAAGATGACTTTCTTGAATATAGTCTGGTATAAACACAATTTTGCAATGTAAGGTCATCAATACAATGTAAAACAAAGCAGCTGAAGAGAGATACTTTTGGAATTTCAAGTGGAACCCTGTGACTGAAAATTCATTTATGTACAATTTTGCATGCTTTAATTAGTGTCTAAGCATGCAATTTAGCATATTTTTCAAAAGGATAATGGAGGTGGTTCCTGTTAACAGTTGCATACTGATTGATTCTTCTTGCTCATTAGCATGCATGGCTCTCCTAAGATGTACTCTTCATGTGTTTTATAAAATATCTTAATAGTTGCTTCATTTGAACATGGAGGATTTTTTATCAGACAAGTGGATACTTGTAGTACTTCAGTTCTAATGAAGCTTAATAATATAACCTAATTTATCTGTTGATAAAAGAATTTCCTCAGAATACTTTTTCAAACATTTTAAAAGTTGGTTTGGTTTTTTTAATAATTAATTATATGAGCCCATGCTCTATTCACCACCATTAACATAGTGTAAGTATAAAGCTTGTTGAAGACACATTTTGGATTTGGCAAGCAGCCCTAGAAAGGCATGGTCCAAGGAAAAAAAAAAGGAAGAAAGAAAAGTAAGAAAATATTTTTATTAGATGTAGATGGTTATTTCATGAAGTTTAACTGTGTTTCAGCTCATCCATTTAGTCAAGACAAAAGTTTCCAAAGATGCTACAGCATA
>VZRO01000504.1:1301503-1356938 GCA_013397915.1 Daphoenositta chrysoptera
CTTTTCAAGTATCACCTCTTAAGAGCTAAAAAACAAGCAATTCAAAAATGTCAGATATCAAGCAGGTGAGGCAGAAGGCCGGCTCGGCTAAGCAGGGATCTTCTGGAGCTAAGGCATATAAGAAAAGTGTACATCCAGTGGAAACAAGGTCAGGTGACATGGGAGGAATACAGAGGTGCTGCTCATCAGTGTAGGAAGAAAATTGGCCCAATTAGAGTTGAAGCTGGCCAGTACTGCTGGGGACAATAGACAGAGCTTTTTTGAAATATCTTAATAGCAAAAGGTAGTCCAGAAATAACACTGGTCCATTTTTTGACTATTATGGTCACCTCACAAACAGGGACACAGACAAAGCAGAGATGTTTAATGCTTTCTTCACTTCTGTCTTCAATACCAATGATCGGCTCTGAGGGTCCCAATGCCCTGAGCTGGAGAACCATGACTGTGAGAATGATTAACTCCCAGCCAACCCCAAACTTGCACAGGATTTGCTGCTCCTGCTGGCTTTCTCTGAGTCTATGGGGCCTGATGAAATTAATCTAAAAGTACTCAAAGAGATGGCTGATGTCATTGCAATGCCTCTCTCAATGATTTCTGTATGTTCTTGGTAATCTGGAGAGGTCCCAGTCAACTGGAAGCTGGAAAATGTCCCAGTTTCTAAGAAGGACAAGAGGGTTGACACTGGTAACTACAAACAAGTCTGTTTCACTTCAGCATGAAGTAAAATTGTGGCAAAGAAAGGTTCTTTTTCAGAGGGTGGTCAGACACTGGAACAGGCTCCCCTGGGAAGTGGTCACAGCACCAAGCCTACCAGAGTCCAAGAAGTGTTTGGACAATGCTCTCAGGCCCATGGTGTCACTCTAGGGGCTGTGCTGTGCAGGGCCAGGAGTCAATTCTGGAAAAAGTACAACCAGCAGGTCAAAGGAGGTGATCCTCCTTCCCTATTCAACCCTTGTGAGGCCACTTCCAGAGTATTGTGTTCAGTTCTGGTCTCCACAGTTCAAGAAAGACGAGGAGTTACTGGAGAGGGTCCAGTGGAGGCCAAAAAATGATTAGGGGCTGAGAATCTCTCCTGTGAGGAAGGACTGTGGGAGCTGGGCCTGGTTAGTCTGGAGACGACTGAGAGGGGATCCCATCAATACATACAAATATCTCAAAGGCTGGTGGCAACAGGATGGTGCCAGATTCTTTTCCATGGTGCCCAGCAACAGGACAAGGAGTAATGGCCATAAACTAAGCCACAAGAAGCTGCACCTCAACATCAGGAAGAACTTCATTACATTGAGGGTGATAGACCACTGGAAAGGCTGTCCAGGGAGTTCATGGAGTCTCCCCCTCTGGAGACATTCAAAACCCAACTGGATGTGTTCCTGTGTCACCTGCTCAACGTGACCCTGCCTTGGCAGAGGGGTTGGACAGGATTATCAGCAGAGGTCCTTTCCCATCCTAATGATTCTGTGATTTTGTGATGCTTCCATGCATTCTATGATGCAGAGATTATGACAGTTTTGTGATATTTCAAAAATAGTGGTTTTAATAGAATGTCTTCCTTTTCACAGAGGCAGTTTTATAAAATCTGGGATATGTAATTAATCTATTGATACATTTTTTTCTATGAGAAAAATTGTTAAGATTGCATTTTATGAAAGATACCATTTGAATATGCAGGTGGACAGCAACAGATAGAAAAAAGAGCTTGCTACCTCACATATTGTTTGAAGATATTAACTTAATAAGTTACTCATAAGACTATATGAGCAAATTTTTATGCATTAGGAAAGGGAAAATATGAACCTAAAAATTGAGATATTCATTTGTTTTGATTCCTGATCAGATAGGTCACAATATTGAAAAAAATAGAAATTATTTACGAGAAAAAATGTTGTGTTGCATATGGCAAGTATTTAATAATGTTTCATAATGCCTGGTTAATGTCGTGCTTTTCCAGCAAATAGCATAACTATGCTTCATAAGTCACTAAAAAATTTTACTGTTTTACATTTTGGTATTATATAGAAGATTCTGAGATGTCCACCATTAGTCTGGTGCTTAATAGCATCCAAAAGTCTTTAGACATTAATAAATTGAAATTATTAAGAACTCAAATTAGCACACAGGTATATAAACCTATAACTTCATTAGGCTTTGGGTTTGGTGTTTTGGGTTTTTTTCCTCAAAGAGAAGATGACTTTCTTGAATATAGTCTGGTATAAACACAATTTTGCAATGTAAGGTCATCAATACAATGTAAAACAAAGCAGCTGAAGAGAGATACTTTTGGAATTTCAAGTGGAACCCTGTGACTGAAAATTCATTTATGTACAATTTTGCATGCTTTAATTAGTGTCTAAGCATGCAATTTAGCATATTTTTCAAAAGGATAATGGAGGTGGTTCCTGTTAACAGTTGCATACTGATTGATTCTTCTTGCTCATTAGCATGCATGGCTCTCCTAAGATGTACTCTTCATGTGTTTTATAAAATATCTTAATAGTTGCTTCATTTGAACATGGAGGATTTCTTATCAGACAAGTGGATACTTGTAGTACTTCAGTTCTAATGAAGCTTAATAATATAACCTAATTTATCTGTTGATAAAAGAATTTCCTCAGAATACTTTTTCAAACATTTTAAAAGTTGGTTTGGTTTTTTTAATAATTAATTATATGAGCCCATGCTCTATTCACCACCATTAACATAGTGTAAGTATAAAGCTTGTTGAAGACACATTTTGGATTTGGCAAGCAGCCCTAGAAAGGCATGGTCCAAGGAAAAAAAAAAGGAAGAAAGAAAAGTAAGAAAATATTTTTATTAGATGTAGATGGTTATTTCATGAAGTTTAACTGTGTTTCAGCTCATCCATTTAGTCAAGACAAAAGTTTCCAAAGATGCTACAGCATATGTAAAGACATTAAGCCCAAAATAGAAATAAAAATGTCTCTATCAAAGACTGCTCTTAGCTCAAGCTTGTCACAAGTATTTGGAGAGCAAAAACACCTTCTTTGTATAGGGATAATGAGGGTGTAGTTTCCACCTGGGTTCCAGGAAACATAAGTAATACCACCATCAGCAAAGTCATTTGCCCCAGCTGAGAAACTAAAGACCTTTAATCTCCTTGCCACCATCTGCTTCATTTCAAACCATCAGGTAAATTCAGCACTTCTTATCATCTCTAAATTTGCCCTGGTTACATGAAGAACCCCTCCACTTGCACTTTGTTACGTCTGGCTGCACACTGTAAGATTTTTAGGCAAGGCTTGTTACCTCCCTCCTCCTGTAACGCAGGTGCCAGCACAGTTTGATGGCTCTGTACCCATTAACTCTAGGGATGAGAAGGTCTCTTATTGAGAATTATGAGCATGGAAGAAGAGGGAGCAATATAATACAGGAGCTGTGAACCTACCGAGAGGGGAAAAAATCTAACTTTTCTAGTGAAGGGTAGTTGATTACTGTCTTCAGTCCCTAACATACTTCATAGGAATAGGATTGTAGCACGTTCTACTGATGTATCATGAAATATACAGGGATAAATTAAGGAAGGTGACCTGAACCACAGGCACGACAAATGGATTTGCTGTTAGAGCTAAAACCAGACCTTGCTGTTCGTACTGTAAAGGACTACCTCTGCAATGTCAGTCTGTTTCTATTTATGATAGCTAAAAATCCCCACTTAATGTGATTTGCGGAAGTCAGATTTACCTCTGTAGGTGTGTGGGAAATGGAGATGATAAAGACCTCATTTTGCAGAGTAGTTATGAAATAATAGAAACTATAATGCAAGGGATGATTTTTACTATGTTTCTTCATAATATGCATTCTATATGATACAGTAACATTTGGATCTTAGGCTACAAATCCTCAGATGTCTCTCTAAAAACCAAAATTTGTAAGCATGTTTCTTATAAAATGGAAATAGCATGCGTTCAATTGCTATTAACCTTACTGTTGGATTCTGAGATTAATGGATGAAGATGCTACTATGCTATTTTAATGAAATACATAATGCTCTTTGTTTTGTTTTTCTGGTTTAGTTATTTGGATGGAAATCAGTTTACCCTTGTTCCAAAAGAGCTTTCCAACTACAAGCATTTAACACTCATGTAAGTAGTTTTGAAGCAATGTTCTTTACTGGAATTAAAAACAAAACAAAAAAAACCTTACTCAATTATACCTGGATTTATTTATAAGAAAAAGCCTGTAAAATTTATCATGTCTTTCAGCCAATACCCAACCATGTTTTATAACTGAGGATATTTTATTCTACTTATCACATCCTACATAAAATATACTCAGTCACATTTTATGAGCATGGGTATTTATTCCAGTGATTACATCAAAAAATAAATAAGCAAAAATTTTAGTTGACCTCAAAAGAGACATAAGATCTTATAAAGTCAGAGTAATTGTTTCTCCCACAATATATGGTTTTCATGACCCAAGGAGAGAGCTTGTCTAAAATGCCTTGCTGCCAGCTCTATTGCTGACTCACTATGTGATTTCAGGCAAAACACTAGTTGCTCTAATATTTATTACCTCTAACTCATGAATGGTTTGAATATGAATGATTTCTGTACCTTTTAAGTGTACAGTGAGAAAAACAGAAAGACTGTAGATGTGCATGGCTTTAATTCTGGCTGTAATTCCATGGTCTTTGCTAAGACTATAAAAATTTATACCAGCTGAGGCTGAACTGTGTTACATTCTGAAAGCAGTTTGTGGTTTCATTATAATCAGAATGAAAAGTGGAGGGGAGTAAGAGAATCCATTAATTTCATTTTTCACTGGTTTTAGAGCAATTCAAAAACAAGAGCTTGGTTTCCTTTATTTACCTCATGCTAAACAAAAAAAGTCACAAATTTAAAAAAAAAAATCATACTTTCAAAACTTTTTGTCTTTTTCAAATAACATCAGGAAAAAAACTCTTGCAATATTTTCAAGTCTGTCCAGTGTAAAACTTGTAGGAAATCTTTGTGAATTGTTGAGGGAAGTTATGAATAGATGAACAGTTAATAGAATGCAAATGAGTACCAACAGTCTCCATTTATCAGACCTGCAGGGGACATTATTTTAAACTCTTCTGTACATTTACTCATACTGCTGTTTTGTAGTTGAGAATGTTCCTCAACTGTGTTTGGAAAAAGAAAGCACTATTCATAGTCCTGTGGCCAAACAAAGAATTACATACAAGTTTTCTGAGCTCACGATTAACAAGGAAATTTGTTTATTTTTAACTTTTTCTTTCTCTTTTGAATATATTGCTCATTTATACTTGCCTAATATGTTTATTATGAGTCAGTCATCTTACATGCTTTCATGAAAATTTCAAGTGGGGAAATATGTATATTGCATAGCTATTCAACAGTACTCTTAATATATCAAGGTTCCCTCAGAAACAAAGGCAGTATTTCACAACAAAATACATGAAACAATAGTGAAGTAATCAACATAAAATGAAAAGTAAAGACAATATGAGAATAAAGAACAGAGAGTTCTTCACATTTAATGCAGCATCTTTGAAGTTGCCAGCATACCACAACAGCTTCCATCATATTTATGTTTAAGATTTTATTCATTAGAATATTGAACAAAGAGGACCATAAGGCTGTATATGTAAATCTTAGATAGAGTTCTTTATAATAATAGCTGTGGGCTTTGATCTCTTCAGCATATAAGTGCTAAGTAGAGTATTAAATGATATTAACTTAGGTGTCATTAGGGACATGACTAGAATGACTTTCCGTTTAAAAAAAATCACTTTCATTTTTGTGCTTGAGTTTATGAAGGATTGCATTATTAACTTGGTAGCATGATGTGAACATTGCTGTTGTATTAGAATGCATTGCGCTGCTTTTTCATCTGTGTTGAAACGAGAACGCTTTTTATTGATCAAGCTAAACACTTGCTGGGCTTGTATATGGCATGTGAAAACAAACCTAGGTGCTGCTTTAAATAGTTATATCAATGATGATACTACTTCTACTAATGAAAATGTGTCTGTCATTTTAACTTACAGTGTTTTGGGATTGGGGCAGTCATTTTAAGGTCTGAATATCTGAATTTATTTTTTAGAGATTTAAGTAACAACAGAATCAGCACTCTTTCTAATCAGAGCTTCAGCAACATGACTCAGCTGCTCACCTTGTAAGTTTAAACACGTAACAGTGACTCTTTGGAAGCATTACAGTGGGTTTTGTCTTGGAAAGAAAGGGCATTTAGTTGATATTAAAATTTGCTTGGTTTGGAGGCTGTAAAATAACTTGTTTCCTAACTAGCTATGTGTGCAAAAGCTGATTTTGGTCATGCTCTGCATAGTTTACTGAATGACTGATACACTTGCTGACAGCATTTTATATATTTTCAGAATTCTTAGTTACAACCGCCTAAGATGTATCCCTGCACGGACTTTCGATGGGTTGAAATCACTTAGGTTGTTGTAAGTATTATTTTTTAATCATTGCTATTTTCCATAATTTTTATTTGTTTACAGAAGATAGCAGAACTGTAGGAAATTAGCAGATTTTAAAACGTATCAAATATTTGTGAAGTGGTAATTATGTAGCCTTAAAAATCTAAGTGGCTTCATTCTGGGGAAGTACAATCTCAAAATGCTGCACAAGAAGTGACCTGATGCTGGAGAACATTTTAAATACAGACATGCACTTTCTATTTTTCTGACTTCTAATGTCAGCTGTGTTTCTTTTTTTGTGTTATGTTCCTTGTTATAAGCATTGAAGTCTAGCAGAAATGCTATATGCATAAATTCCTTCAGTATATATGAGGGGGGTTACAGTTGAATTTCAAATATTTTTATTCCAACAGTGAATTTCTTTCTGTCTTGTTTCATTTAATGAGGGAGTATTTCCAAAACCATGACATCATGGTTAAGTACTGAAAATTGGTAACTTTACTTTTTGTTTGCAAGAAAACTTTCCATTTTACCACTAGGAAAAACATGCTTGACAGGGCACAAAAATGGACAAAGGAAAATAAAGAACAGTCAGTCTCATTTACAGCTTCAGTTTGTCATTAAGGAAAAAGCCTGCAAAAATTCCTTGTCAAACGTCCACAGCAGAACATGTCATTTTGGCCTCCATTTGGGTAATTTATAACCATGTAAAATACTTGGTTGGATTAAATACCTCAAGCGTGGCATTATTTAAGTGTGCTTTCATAACTTCGATTATTCAATATAAATACAGATAATTTCAAGAACCATAATTCTATATGTGTTAGATATTCATGTAACTGAATGAATTTATAGAAAGGGAGAGATGCTTTTCACAGAATCACAGAATAAGATGAGTTGGAAGGGACCCACAAGGATCATTGAGTCCATCTCCTGGCCCTGCACAGCACCATCCCCAGGAATCACACCATGTGCCTGAGAGCATTGGCTAAATATTCCTTGAACTCTGTCAGGCTTGGTGCTGTGACCACTGCCCTGGGGAGCCTGTTCTGGTGCCCAACCACCCTCTGGGTGAGGAATCTTTCACCAATATCCAGCCAAAACCTCCCCTAACTCAGCTTCAGGCCATTCCCTTGGATCCTGTCACTGTGACCAGAGAGAAGAGATCAGTGCCTGCCCCTCCTCTTCCCCTCACAGGAAGCTGTAACTGCAGTGAGGTCTCTCCTCTCTCTCTTCCAGGCTGAACAGGCCAAGTGCCCTCAGCCACTCCTCACATGACTTCCCCTCAAGGTCCTTCACCACCATCATTAGTCTCCTTTGGACACTCTCTAATAGTTTAAAGTCTTTCTTATTTTGGCACCCAAACCTGCCCCCAGCACTGGAGGTGAGGCCACCCCAGTGCAGAGCAGAGNTTCTTTTCAGCATCATTCCCCAGTCTGAACCTACGTCCAGGGTTGCCCCATCCTGGGTACAGAACCCAGCACTTGCCCTTGTTGAACTTCATATGGTTGGTGAAACCAGCAGGTTTTCTACAAAAGAAATATCGCTATTCCAGTAGTGATGCTTAATGAAATCTTTCATTCTCTACCTCTGCTATTAAATTCAGACAAAAATGTTAATTCTTATATTAACAGTCAGTGCCTGTATGTTCTATGAATCCATGAAACATTAAAAAGAACATATGAACATAGTTAATGCAAATTTCAGGGAGATGCTGAAAAAAATCAGAAACTCTTCTGCTATCTGCTATCTCTAAATCCAGTCATTACTTTGCAGAAGTGTGCCTACTTTTATCAACTTTCATTTTTCAATTTTAAAATAAACACAGTATTTACATTTCTTATGAAAATCCAGGATGCAAAAAATCAAATGACAAGTAGGCTGCCAGGTAGAGCTTACCAAAAAAGAAAAAAAACACAGTTGGAAACACTGAGGAACTGGAAGAAAAAAAAATGTGGAAAACTGAAAACTGTTGAAAGAAGATGAAATTTGCCAAGTTAACCTGATGATTTTTATGCACTGATATTATTGTGTTTATTTTCTCTTTAAGGTCTTTACATGGCAACGATATTTCTGTTGTTCCTGAAGGAGCCTTTAATGATCTTTCAGCATTATCACACCTGTAAGTATTCAGCTGGTATACTGTATTTTTTTTTGTTATGCTTAGCAAATTTCATATTGTCAAACAGAGACATAATGCGAAGTTCTCTGGAAGAAGCTCATGCATGTGTAGAGGCTGGGCATGGCCAGAGAGCTGGCAGCAGCTCAGCAGAAAAATCCTAGGCCTGCTGCTGGCCTGCCAGTTGAACTTGTCTGCCCTGCATCCTAATGGCAATGAAGGCTAAAGACACTCCTGGCTGAATTTGGAAGTGAGCAGCCAGGGGACTGAGGATGCTGATCACTCCTTTCTGCTTGGCCCTCCTAGGGCCACATCAGGAATATGTGTTCAGTTTCTCCAGTACAAAGCAGATGTTTATGAACTACAGCAAATCCAGCATAGGGACAAGCAGGTTTGGGAGGTGGCTGGATTGTATGAGCTGTAAGGAGAAGCCGCAGGAACTGGGCTTGTCTAGCCTGAAGAAAGGGATGCCAAGGAAAAACCTAATAGTCTTCAAGCCTCTAAGGATTGCATCAATGATGGAGACTCAGAGGTGCACAGTGAAGAATCAGAGTAAATCATCAAAACCTGCAACAAGAGAAATTTGATTTAACATAATGAAAAATTCTTCACTGTGAAGGTGGTTCAACCAGGTTGCCCAAAGAAGCAGGAGGATCTCCATCCCTGGAGATCTTGAGAGCTCAGTTGGAAACAGCCCTAAGCAGCCCTGACTGCCAAGGTGGCCCTGCATTGTGCAGGAGGTGAGAATAGATATCTTCAGAGTGCTGTAAATTATTCTGTGATTCTGTGTCGGTGTCTGTTAGGTTGACACTAAACACATCACATCTGATTTCAGAACATAATTTGAGGCAATAGTTTTCTGGTTTTTAATTTTCATTGGGAACCAAAATGAGAACAAGCTACCTTCTGCAAACCTCGTGTTAAGA
The DNA here is from genome assembly GCA_013397915.1 of Daphoenositta chrysoptera. NCBI lineage: Eukaryota > Metazoa > Chordata > Aves > Passeriformes > Daphoenositta > Daphoenositta chrysoptera. Next base: position 1,310,955 of record VZRO01000504.1, read on the forward strand.
CTTTGAGGAGTAAGTTGACTAGTGCCTTGAGAGATATATCTGGGGGTTTAAGTTTCTGAACAGCAGCAGTTGTTAAAAACTTAATTATCTGTTTCTCATTCAGTATTGGACATTTACATTTAGCTTGCCATTTCTCAGAAATTTCATACTGATTTAGCTTTCAGTCATTGATAATTCATTCAAATGCAACTATTTAACTTACCTGCATGAAATATCAGTAAAACTTACATAGATTTGATTGTTGCTGGTATTTTTTTCATGGATACCAGTTATCCTTGTTAATATTCTGATTTTAGCAGAACAACTGTGTTATCTCAGTTCAGGCTGACATCCACTTCTGCAAATATGGAATGAACAAATTCGAGCTGTTTCTCCTTGCATGGCAAGTTCCCTTGTCATTACCTCTCATTTTTTTACTGCTCATTTTTTTTACAGGCTCTTAAGCCTGACTGAATAAATATGTATATTTTCTTGAGTTCAGCTTGAATGTATTAAAAAGTTAATATGAGAGGGCCTTCTGCTCAGTGATGCAGAAAAGAGCATTTCAGCTCTGATAGTTTCTGATGCCTTTTGCTTGCCAAGGACTTTCTTGTATCTCTAGAAGACCCACTAATTCAAAGCTGTGGAACAATCAGAAGAAAAATATTGAAACATCTGTAGAAGGAGGATGTTCTAATACTGCCATTTGATAGTGTTTGCACATTTTGAGATTATCTGTTAAAAGTTCCGTGATTATTGTATTTCTTCAAAGGAACATGACTACATCTTTACAGAATAGCACAATGCTTCAATCCTCCGAATTAACTACACAATGTGTCATTGTTTTCAGAGTTTTAAGAGTATTTATAGTTTCTCACAGAGAAAATAAACTCTTAAAAAGCTGTTACAGAAATTAATTCTGAAGATCTCTAGCTAAATTATTTTTTAATTAAAAAAATCAGAAGGATCATCATTTAAAGAAATGGATTTGCTTTCGTAATGAGGCAATTCTTATGTAACTCCCACAAAGCTAGGATAACGAAGTTTTATTTACTTACCCAGCAGAGAACTCTTACAGAATTCTGCACATAGTTGTGCGTTCAGCGAGAGAGCTCCAAAGAGGAAACAATTAAATCAAATTTGGAAGGTTAGAAACAGATGATTTGTACCAGCCTGGGAGCCATAAACTGAAAAGGAAAAATATCAGGGCAGAACTCTGTGGAATTTTCTTGACTGCTTCAGAAGAAATACTTTATTCTAGTTAACTTAATTGCCCAGTATCAGTTTCACTCTGCTGATGCAGATGATCATTGCCATTACAAACGAACAGTGAAACAGAGCTAGTTGGTATTAGCTCACCAAAGTTCACACATGGTGCTGTTAAGAATACCTAGATTTCTGGACCAAGTTTCTACTAAAACTATCACTTCTTGATCTAGAACCCAAACCCAGACACTTAGTGCTCTAACAGGCATTTTGGTGGTGGGAGAGCAGATTAAGGTTTTTAATGTTTTTTGCCAACCCATTTTCTGGCTTCTTTTTCAAAAAGCAGCCATTTAAAACTTGATTCCCTTTTTTATTTGTCTGTTCTCCACAGGGCTATTGGAGCAAATCCTCTTTATTGTGATTGTAACATGCAGTGGCTATCTGACTGGGTAAAATCAGAATACAAAGAACCTGGTATTGCACGTTGTGCTGGTCCTGGAGAAATGGCAGATAAACTTCTTCTCACAACTCCTTCTAAGAAATTTACCTGCCAAGGTACAGTTGTTATCTTTTTTTCTCTTTGAAGCGTCAATTTTTAATTTTTACAAATAGCTGAGCTGTGAATTAGGAGTCTTGTGTGCTCAGAATACATTTATTATAACATCTTCACTCAGCCTTGTCAATATTACTCATACTTAAGGATACAGGCAGTGGTTCCATTCAGGAAAGGTATTTATTTTAAATATTTTAATTCCTATTTCTTTTAAAATAGAGAAAAAAGTCTTTGGACTTGCAGTATAGTATTCCTCATGATGTACATAGTACATCATAGTACAGGATGTACATAGGTATTTTGTACTGCCCCAGTCATGAATAGAGTTTAAACATCTATACTTCCCTTAGCCTTTTTCCTTCAAGCTATTCACTGTAAAAACTGTGAATACATCAATAATCCTTGCAGTCTGCAATTAAATGCATAATATGTCTCTGATATTTCAGAAGAAAGCACAAACCAAACCAAACCAAAACCAAACAAACAAAAAACCAAGAAAAAGGTAGATAAACTAATGTGATAACCACTGTAGAGGTCTCATTCTAAAATATTGTTAAACGGGCAGGTTTCTCAGGGTGTTTAACTCCATGTTGGTACCAGTGTTGCTGGCATTTATATCACAACCTATATTATTGTCTGTTAATTCCTAGGTTCTTTTTCTGAACTGTGCTGTTACTTTTTAGAGAAGTACCCTTTTTACTTACATCAAGTGAGAACTTTGTTTATTGTTTAATCTCCCTCTATTCCACTGATTTATCTCTTCTTAAATATTTTGAAAACACAGAAAGCTTCTACTGTAGCTTCATTTTTCATGGGCCCGATTTCAAAACATTGAAACTCTAATTTAGAAGAAAAAAAAAACAATTATGTGTTAATATTTGTAAGCCATTACTAAGCTCATTGTGATTTCTGAGGCTTCAGATGAATATGGTCTTGAGTCTTGTAGAAGTAACTTATTCTCAGTGTCTAGGTTATCTTCAAGCTGTTTTGATTTATTCATCTTTTAATGTATCTTCAAAGGTGAGCTTTATCCCTTTGTCGTTTTGTTCTTTAAAAAGCAGTGGAACTTTGTCCGAGTTTCTCTTATACGAAGTAATTCTTTACTGCATATTTAATCTATTCAGTCTTTTCTCTTTAGACTTTCTCTCAAAAAACTTTTTTTTTTAAATATAAAAACCACTGGAAGCCATCTTGTTACTTGTGATGTCAGTGAATTTTTTTTGCCTCTGAATCCTTCTTGAAATTTTTCAGCAGTACATCTCTGAGGTCATTCCAGTGTTCATTGCATGTGACACTCATCTGTTGTAAAGTCTCTTAGCCTCATTTTAGACAGGACATTTGCTGGCCAACCTGATCATTTTCTTTACAAGCATCCACTGAACGATATTGCAGAGATGCTTTTATTGCACACAGTCGTAGGGATACGAGTGAAAAAATATTTGCATGGACATGAAGGACCTGTTTAGTTTTTTTTTTCCAGCTTTGTCATTTTACAAACTGTATCACCTCTGCCTACAATCATTATGTTTCTGTCAGACAATCCAGAAAGTATATCTTACTCCCTCTTGCCCATCAGAAAATATCCTTTATATTATTATACAGGGTAAGAACTGTGTATTTGTTTCACTTCCAAGAGTGGAGATCTGGTATTATGGATACCTTTGAAAGAAAATAATTTTCCTGCCACTGTCCTATGAAGATGCTCATAATTACAGATTGCAAATCAGCAGCTTCTCAGTGACATGATGGCCCTGTAAGACATTTTGTGTCGGTTGCTCAAAGATAAGTAATTTTATCTTTTGTTTAAAAATGAACTGCTGAATAACAGAAATTAGGAAGATGCTATGTTCCTATTAGAACCAAAATTTTTGGCTGTGAATAAAAGGGCTGTTTTCAGATATCTGTTGATGGTCTGCTACTGTAGATGTATTTACAGGGAAATGTGTAATTCCCTCTTATCACTATCTATGGATTCAGTTGATAGTGAAATGGGTGCTTGAATTTTACCTACATAATGAATAGTTCCCAGTGAAAATGGCATTTTACAATAAAGTCTCATCTCAGTTGTAAAGCTCAACAAAATCACTTTACCTTACTCTAATTTTATGAATTCTTTTACTGCAGGAATCATCCATTAATATTTTCTTCTTCCAGTTATTTTTCTACATTTGTGGGTGGGTTTTCTCTTCCTCTTTCTTAATGTGGCCTCTAACAGCTTCTCAATCTTTTACTTTTACCTCTTTATCATCCATGCCCTGCTTCTAGAGATTCCAGGGCCTTGTGGTTTTCTGATACCAGGTAAGGTTATAAGTAGATCTGGAATGGGTGATCTGCTTAAGAACAGACCTTCTGACCTTCCTTTTGTGTACCTCAAGGAGACTTCTTTCCTAAGACACGCATGTTTAATGTCTGTTTTCCCCGTGATGAATTTACAGCTGATTTTTCATGATATATCATTTAGCATATTGTATTAACAATTCTTTTATTTCAAAAGTCTGGGTTTAAAATCTGAAAGTTATCTAACTGAAATTATTACTTCCATTGCATTGTACTAAAGTTGGTGATTTCATTGGCAGTGTAGATATTGTTTTTGAGGCCATATGCAAGAGAGGAGTCATAAAATGTCAGAGCTCAAAGTTTTTCTTGCAACAGGTTTTTCTAGAAGCTGGTTTGCAACGGTTTGTGTCATGGTTTTTCTTAAAACATCTGAGATACATGTATGTATCTCTTTCAATAAAATAGTGTTAGTTTTCTCTGTTTACAAAAGAATTTTTTTTTCCTCAGGGCTTATTCAAGAACATAAATGTTTGCAATTTGAAAAACTAAACAATAGGTTATGAACCAAATTCTTTTTCATATACAAGACTTTTAACACATGCAAGCAGAAGGAGGAAGGGAACAGTATAGTGAAAATGAAAATAGGTTCCAAAACTTTTTTTTTTTGCTTTTTTTTGATCTTAAAACTGAAGAATGATTAATCAAAATATTCATTTATATTGGATACTACATATATATTAGTTTGAAATAAATAAAGTATGAAATCAGATTATGTTGCTTACTGTCTTGTTGAGACTTAGATTCCCATTTTCTGTCTCTGTTTTGGAAGTGAAATTTAGATTGCTAATCCATTTGGGAACAAGACCTCAGTTACTGAATGTTTTTTAATTTGTGCCAATTAATTACCATTTTATTGCATGAAAAGTTGAAAAGAGGATGTAATATTCAGAATAAAAAGAAAGAAGGATTGTGTCCCAGGCTACAGCACAGTGTTACGAATTTTTATGCACGTGCCTCTTTCACTTAATTTTTTTCACAGAACCTCTTAATATACTCAATAATCAGTGATAGACTAGAGTACAGTCAGGACTTTGTAGATGTTGATTCTATGATGTTTGTTTCAACTTTTCTACCTCTCCTGTGTGCTGGTCTAACACATACTTCAACCAGTTATAGATTTCTCTTTCAAAATAATGTAATGAAGAGGAAAAAAAAAATAATGATCCATACAGATTATGGCTTTGGCAATAAGCACCTTATCACATATTACCGTGTTCTGCTTGCAAGCTGTGACACAGAAGGATACCAGCAACTGCAGATTAAAAAAAAAACAAAATTAAAAAGTCACCCGCTCTTTCTCTAACACTCCCTACTGGATCCTTACAGTCACATGGATTCCTTCCAGGCCAGCTCCTTTACAATTAATCTGAGATTAATTTGCAAAGAAAAATAAGAAAATTAGGCAATCTAAGTTTAAAAATAGAATAAAGCCCCATATCTCAGCAAAGCCCTTTTAGTTTGGAAAACTCTGCAGTTTGGCTAATTTTGTGTAAAACCTGTTACAGAGCAATCAGACGTTTGTCGGTCCCGGGAGTTTGGGGGTTTTTTTCCACTTAGAAGAAATCACTGTTTATTCCTTCAGAGGTACAATTCACCTGTGGGTAATTGAAGGGTTTTCTAATAGGGGAAATCTGAAATCAAACTGGAGGCAGTATTGTCATCGGGCCATATAGCTGGTGATAGAGAATGTATCTTTATTCTCTTAATAGGCATTTGGTAAAGTCACCCGTTTTCTCTTACAGTAATCAAGCTTCACAAAAATTATTAAAATTAATCATTGTTTTCTAACTTTGAACAAGAAAACCGTGATTTCTTTGGTTGTTTGACCAAAAAAAAAAAAAGTTACCTAAATTAAAAATTCACCATAAAATGGCTGTACAACTGGAAAACTACAGAAAAAACCCTAAAAAATATCTATATATAAGAGATAAGATTTGTGTAAGTCAAAGCTCTAACTCTGGGTTCTGAAACTTAGGGTTTTATCAATTTTCATTTCTGAATTCTGTCATTATAATCATTAATAGAAGAAGGTAGCCTGCAAGAATGGATTGCAGACTTCATTTGCACATAGGTTCAAGGTACAGTTTACGTAATTTGTGGGCTCAGCTAACACAGTAATGCACAGAACTGTGGCTGACTCATAAGGAAGAAAGACAAAGTTTAGAGCTATTTATAGCGAGATAGCTTGGACAATCCAATTTAAATTACAGTTTGCAGATGTTCAAGAAATTTACAGGTAATTTTACCATTTCATTTTGCCATCTATGTGATCCTGCAGATAAAAAAAAATAAGTTAAAGGGAAAATGCATTTAAAAAAGTGTTCTCAGTAACACCATCATGGGAAGGATTGAAAACTGTGGTAGCCCATTTCCTCACAGGGAATTCCTACCCCATAACAAAACAAAAGCTGAAATTGTATTCTTCATATTGTTAATAGAAAGGGAAGGCAATTATCATGGATCAGAACTGTACAGCTTTCAGAGAATAGGAATATAGGAATCACTTTGGTGTCAGCTTCTTAACAAAACCTAAAAAGTGATACTTAAACCAAAAATCCAATCCCAAATTTATTTGGTCACATCAAAAGAATTAAGGACAGTTCAGCATTTCATTAACATAGAAACACCACAAAGTCAAAAATATAAAGTCGATTTTAAAATTTAAAGCAACATGGCAGATAAATCCTGTCGAAGGTAAATTAATAGTTGCTTGTTTCTAACTATCCAATTTGTATTTTTAAGGACCTGTGGATGTTAATATTCTTGCAAAGTGTAATCCTTGTTTATCAAATCCATGTAAAAATGATGGAACCTGCAATAATGATCCAGTTGACTTCTACAGATGTACATGCCCATATGGTTTCAAGGTAGGCACTGCATGAAGGGGAAAATGCTCACTGAAATGTAAGCTTATCCTTAACAACAATGAAGTATTCTTTGTCTCCCTTCCACCTGTGTCTGTATTTTCCTCTTACATTATATTTGTTATTCCCTGTAGGGTCAAGACTGTGATATTCCCATTCATGCTTGCATTAGTAACCCGTGCCACAATGGTGGAACTTGTCACTTGAAAGAAGGAGAAAAAGATGGTTTCTGGTAGGTTTTTTAATCGTAATAACAGGATGGAAAACTACTGAGATTTATATGGTAAAATAATGTTGGTGTTAATCTTTAGGTTCTCTGTGTTTGTTAGGAAGTGCACTACAAAGGCAGATTTTTAGCACTTGGGAAATTTTCAGAACATGATGCCATCCTTGGCAAGCTTCTAAAGCTTTGAATCTGTTAAAAACAATAACAAATGATTGTGATTAGTTGAGGCATATCAGGTCAAGACAGCATAGTATTGACTCCATTATGTTAATTAATAGCTAGCTAGATCCCTGCTGAAAAAATCTCATAATTCATCTGTTGTTGTGTGTATTACTTCAACAGACAGCATGTAAATGATAAAATGTAAATCCCAGTGAAACAGAAAATTAATGATTCATTTGAAACTCACTATGCCAGCAGATAAACATGCTGTGAGCATTTTTAATCTTGAGTTATTTAATCACACAGTACAATTACTCCAGATGTACTTCATGAATTATGAAATAAAGTTCTTTAGCATTCTTATGTGAGATTATTAGTCATTTAATAATCTACACCTCAAGCTTGTTAGAAATGACACTTCAAAAAAATACAATTCATTATCCTGCAATTCATTATGACATTATTCTTACTTTTAATCCAAATTCTGCCCAAGGATTAAATAGTCTTCTATTAAAAATTAACTGTATACATCTTAATACTATGTCTCAAAATTTAAATTGACATAGTCATGCCTCATAATTTGACCTTTTTTATTTATTTGTTTGAATACTATATATTTTGAAAATCAAAGCAATCTCAGTGAAAGCTTCAGAAATTATAGATAGTGCAAACTACATGAAAACGTACGTGTAGTCATGTTTGAGTGACTTTTACATTTACTATCTATTTTGATGTATTTGTTTTGCAGAAGCATGATTAAAAGCAAAAACTAAATTACTGCTTTGAAGAATTTATACAGGCTTTGGTTTTTGTATGACTGCATGTAGTTAAAGAGAGTTTATATTGGTGCATTTAACTGAATGATTGTGGAAAACTACTATTACATACTAATTGCTGATTCCACAGTATTTTCCATGCATTTAACCTTAAAAAACCAAAAGGATCTTATAATGCAAAGGAAGTGTGCTTTTCAAAAGAAATGCTCCATGATTTTTTTTAGCAGGGTCCTTAAACTAAAGACTTAAGTACGACTTTAGAAGCATTTTTCTGTAATTTAAAATACGAAAAATACTTTGGGATTGTTTAATATAAGGGCTTTTACATTATATCAACCATGTTCTGTTATGAAATATTATAATTCTAATGTAATTCTATTAATTTCAGAACTCCTTGTCTGGATTCCCCACCTAAAATGTCCATGTGGTTATTTGGTTTTCTGTATTACAGGTGCACTTGTGCAGACGGATTTGAAGGCGAAAACTGTGAAGTAAATGTTGATGACTGTGAAGACAATGACTGTGAAAACAATTCTACTTGTGTGGATGGAATTAATAACTATACTTGCCTTTGTCCACCTGAATATACAGGTAGGAGTGTAAGAGAAAGCACAGGTAATTCCAAGAATTCCTAGCAGAACAGTAATATTTTCCACTTTGCAGGTGAATTAGTAGTTACTCTACAACTGACTTAAGACCAGTTTTCCCTCCATATTTTTCCCCTGTATGGTTTGAAGTCAAAACTAAACTTAAATGTCCATGCAATAATTCCTTTTTTCGTTTCGAAATTACAGCATTTTTACATTTAAAAGGTCATTCAAAATGTGCCCCTCCTTACTGTTTGCCTAGACACCACAGTGGAGGACGTCTGTAGCTGTAGAAATCTGAAAAATATTCTACTTTCATCTGTAATCCTCATTCTACTATAAAGAATTTGTCTGTGCCATTGGGGAACTGGATTTGGCACCCCTGGATGTTGTCCTGTACTCCACTAGAAATACTAATACCGAGTGTGATGCTTCCTGCACAGAATAAAAAGACAAATGTCTAATCATTTGTTTCTATCTGTTGGCAGCCAAGCCAAAGCATATCCTTCTCTTTGTGACAGAGGATCTCTTGCTTGCTGTCATGGTCCCTCTGGGAACGGAGGATAGTTGGAACAGCAGCACAGAGGAAGTAGATCTGTTGTTTGCATTGATGTGTTTTATAGCTTTTCTAACTAGACAGATCTGTTTTCTATCAGCTGACTGACCACTAGAAGAACATAGACCTTAAATTCATTGTGATTTGAAATGCATAAAAAAGAAATGTAAGATCCACCATAAATTTGGAATTAACTCTACTCAGTTATCCTGTATTTTTACTTTAATCAATCCAAGTTAAGCTCTGGAAAACTGTAAGGAGAGGTGAACACATGAATTAATTTCATTTATTGAAAACCCAGATAAACTCCTTTCTCATCCCATGTGTTTCCATCACTAGTTCTACAAACTGTTGCATTGCTCCCATGTTTTAAGGTATTCAGATTTAAAGTCAGAATTTAAATACTGGGAATGAATTGAGTGAAGATGTTAAAACACAAGTGTAAGAAATACAACTTCATAATCTAATACAGGTATTCACCCAGAACTTATTCTGAGTAAATGTTTGGTAGAAATTTCCCCGTGCAGGATAAGCTACAATATCTAAAGCAATAAAAAAGCCCAAAAGCTATTTAACAATAAATGGATGATCCATATCTGGAAGGACAGACATAATCTTCTCCTAAGAGAAAATACTGTTTTGCCAAGTACCAATACCTTAACACCTAAGAACAATTGACAATTCAAGCCTTGGAAAGGTAACAGCCTCAGTAAGCAGAAACAGGTGTTTTCTCTTTCTCCTACAATTAATATTTCAGGTATATGTGAGTGAAGTTTCAGCCCCCCCCCCCGGCATCGTTGCTATCTCCTTTAAAATGAGACCAGGTATTTCTTGTGTAGGCTGGAAGAATGCAGAGTCACAGCAGTTCAGTATTCCTCTTCAGTGGCTTCATGCTAAGAGGTTTCATATATCCATCACATAGTAGATAGTTCACCTGCAAGTGCATTCCTCCTCTGCAGATTTGCAGGTGTTTTTACCTGTGTCACTTGTTTCTACATTTTCAGCCTTACTTTGGGTGCCTTTAACTGCTAGAGTAAATAGTTTGCTGGATTCAAAGTATGCCATGGGAAGGACTGCTTTTTATTAAATATCAATAAATTGGATACAAAGGATTGTCTATATGTGCTAGCCTAAAACTTTGATTAAATGTGCCTGTCGCATTTTTGGAGTATTGTAAATGTAAATTTTAAATTTACAATTGAAATAAAAATTGAAGCATTTGTCTATATATCTCTATGCATAGAGCAAAAATTTTTGATGTTTGTTTTGCAGTTATTTAGTCAAAATACAAGAAAATGCATTTCTAAATTTGTTTCATATCTGTGCATATTTTACCATAATCATACTGTGAGTTTTATAGATACAATGCCTGCTCATAATCTCTACTGAAGTCAGTAAGAGACGTGAGTATGTGAGAGTCCTCTCTCCAGCTCTAAAAGAAATCAAAACAATCTTTTTCTGATCAGTAAGTTTAGCCTCCCTGTTAAAAACTGTTGAGAATTTTCACTAGCTTATCACACTTTTTTCAAGACTTTTTTTAAAAAGACACATTTTTTAAAATGCATCACTAGAGCCTCAACTCATTTAACAGTAATTGTAGCAAAAATTTAGGTTTTCCATTATACAAAAAAAAGGACGGAGTTCTACAATATACTATACTATCTATCATACAAAGCATCTAAGAATAGGACATAATGTGTGAGATCTTAAGTGATTTTTGAAATTAGGTATATGGTGAAATGAAACATTGAGCTAGCCCAGGGGTCCTCGTATCTGTCATCCATGGTCTTACATAATAAATAACCTTCAGTATTAAGAATTAGACTGAAAGCAGTCTGGGAACATCAGGATCTAAAAATGGTAATGTTCAGAATATAAAGTAATTGTACACTTGCCTCAAGTGTGTATGAGTTACCAAATAATTTGAAGAATTTTTCTTTTTCTCTGGCCTATCACCTGAGTTGAAAGATAAATAACAGAATCCCTGTCAAGTATGTATAGAGTGCTTTCCATGAGGAACTTTGTAAACATTTGGATTTTGACATCTGTTCTAAAAGGTTAAAGTCAGATTTGCATATTTCTAATGTTGGGGTTTTTTATAAAAGGTATTTTTCACTAAACAAATCCATGTACTAACTGGCCAAAAGTAGGTTAACAATCAGGAAAACAGGCTGTATATTCATTCAGTCATTCAGTATATACAAAGATTTTTAGATTCCGAGGTATTGATCTCTAGCTTAGAGAGTCCCTGAGCCGTAAGTGGCACAGTGTATATAATAGGAAAATACTATTGTAGGCTTGTCCTTTCCTCTTTTAATTCTGTTGACAATACTCTGAATTGTCTTTGTTCAAGATGTTACAGCATATATGTACTCAACATGGAATTGCACCAGCCCAGAATATTTTTCTGGGTGAATGGTTATCTGCAAATATGCTTTACATTTCAGCAGCACAGTATAGGGAAGAAGTCAGCTGAAACCTGATGGTATGAAATGTAAATCATTCTTCTATAAAGTCTTATTTTTATGTGGGCATGTTACAATCCGAGATGAACTGCAAAGAACGTTGCAGTGTAAAACCTGATAGCCTCTTTTTGACTTTTCTAACAATCCCTTGAAAATCAACACTTCTCCACTATATTGTGTTGATTTAAAAACAAGCAATTAAAAAGCTTATTGTGTTGTTGCTTAAGAATCAGGAATCTATTTTGCTCTGCCTCTGTTAAAGTTTTACAGCAACCACCACAGTTACAGATGGAAAGACAAAGAATGGTATTTGCAATATAATATGAGCTTTCTTAAGATCACTGTAACTGTGAAACAACAGTAAGCAAATGGAATCAACAGACATTCAGGGTGTCTGATGAAACCTGGAGAAATGAAACATTCAAAATACCTCACTATGTCCTGCACTCTTTAATCTTGCTATTCTCTTAACATTACCATGTCCTTTATTTTAACCCCAGTCTAGCAAACTTCAGGTCATTTTATGTACACTCTATAGATTACAGATAATCATTTCTCTTGCTCATTGTTGTCAGTCATTAGATCACAGAACTAACTGATCCAGAAGTAAATCCTCTCTTGTGCCACTGGTGGCATGTACTTCTTACCTTTCTGTTTGTTTTGTTCTGCTGGAGGTGAGACTTTGAAGCTTGCTTCATTTGCTGTATCAACCTCTCTGCTGCTATAGTTGTGCATTAGCTTAATGTGCTATGCTGTCGTATTATAATGTAAAAAGTCTCTTGTCTCTTCTGTCTTTGTCACTGCAAGCTGCTAATCTGAATGAAGTGGAAAAAGGTCAGTTGTCTTTTAAGCCTATTTTCACTTACCTTGGTTTCTCACTTTCCTTTTCTTAAAGGTGCATGGATTTCAGTTATTACAAATGACCAAATAAATCGTATATAGATATAATTTAGAAAGCTCACTGCAAATCCTCAGATTAGGCACTTGGCTGTTGCTGTGAAGGTTGTTGAAGATGCAGATCACTGTGCAGGAGTACTTTAATGCTGCATTCATTGTCTTTTTTTCAGATGTATTAAAAACTTGTGCAGACACTGATATAGGACTAAAAAAAAGCTTACATTATTATGTTCTGAAATCCTTATTTGCCTCACCTTAAAGCCATCCCTTGGTTCCCCACCAGTGTATTCTCTGTGTTACAGCACTGTTATGCTTTAATTTTTTCAATAGATTGTGTTAATAGAAAACATACTGGAGTATCAAATGACAATCTTCTTGCTCAACATTTCTGTGGCTTTTTATTTGCTGTAAATAGCTTTAAAAAATGAAATAACTATATTAATCTGGGGCTGTGGTAAAACAAAGGTAATATTGAAGAGATTTATGACACTAACTTTGGGTGTTTGATTTTCAATTTTTTGTAAGTTTCTGCTTAGCACCTATCACACTAACAGAGATAAACCATCTTCTCTGCAATACAATCATATATACAGTCTGAGACCTAGCATAATTAATGACAGTATGAAGTTGCATATTTAGTTTTAAAAGTAAATTAATAATTTTGTGGTGTATTTGCCATTAATTTGATAAATATATTTTAACTTTTTAAAGCAATATATGTTCATTATCCATGAAATAACATGTTGAGCAAGACTGCAGTTATATCATCTATGCTGATTAATTTAGACCTCTGATGAATAATTCCTACAACTTAAACTCAGCATAAATTTTCTCTGTAATTGAAGCAGAGTATAAGACATTTCCAGAAAATTATTCCAACCACAGGTTTTCCTTGCTTAAACTGTCTTTCATTTAGACATGTTGCTGTACTTGCATTTTATTACTACTCATCTGGACAGCAAAAATAGCCTCCTGTTTTTCTTGTTTATTTACACAAGTGTGAGCTGTAACATATTAAAATTACTGATTATAGAAAGAACAAACTCCTCACAAACAAATTATCAAACATCCAGGGGATGTGAACTAAGTTCAGCTCCAAAATTAGGCAGATGTGCATGTGATACATATTTATATTAGCTTGCCAGCTGAACATGAAAGTTACTGATAGTCTAGAAGGTGCTTAGAGGATCAGCCAGTTTTATCATGAAAGACATCTTTTGACTTGTGACAGTATTAGGAAAAAAAACCTGATCATTTCAAGCAATTATCTCAGTTTAGGCAAGCCTTAAGAGACAACCTTCTTGCCACTGCAAGAAAGGAGTTGCATTACTACTTTGAATTCACTTGGTAATCCAATAAGTACCTTCCTGAAATTTAAGCATGCAAGTAATCAAATGCAAATCATGTGACATCAAACTTGATAAAAAGTTTAATAATTTCATCAAATTAAATCATAATCCTCATCCTTGTAAGAACTGCACGTCACTTATCCATAGAATAAAGAGATACATTTGTTACTCTTGTTTGTTATCACTCGTAAAATTTTCTCTCTCATCTAGTTTAAATGACTGTTCTATATTAAAAGCTCAAGTAGTAAAGTAATTCTAATGTATATGCATAAAGGGGAAATATACATGATATTTGTGGCAAGCTGAGCTACCTGTACTGGTTTAATCACTGCCATTACTCATTCCAGTCTATGATCCACCCTTCTGTATACCATAATTGTCTTAAAGCTTACCTGCCTAAAAGTTACTGTTTCTTTGCTGTTACCAAACAGCATATGTAAAGCAAATAGAAGTGGTAAACTAAATCAGCCCCATCTTACACTGAGATCTACAAGCATGGGGGATAGCTAAAAAGACTTATGCAGTGGTTAAAGGTAGGAAAAATCCAGCAATTTGACTCTAAAATTAAATTCCAAAAAATGTTCAGATTTATGATTATAAACTGCATCCTACTGTGACTGCAAACTTCTGTTAATTCTAAGGAATTTTTTTGCTCATATAATAGATGCTTTTATTTGTATCTTCTGCATAATGAGCTTAAGACCTGAAATAATTTATGTTGTATACTGTACATTGAACTCAAGGCTTAATAAAAATGCAGCAATTTACTGCATATAGTTTGTTAAATGGCACTGACATTTTCCAACCCCTTATGTGCCCTATTGGCTGTTTGAGGCACAGTATTAAACAGAGACCTCTAGTCACAGAGTCAGATAATGATACCTAATTGATAAAACATAAACATTGCAGAAGTTGACTCACAGTATATCATAACTAAGCTCAGAAGCTGGAATGGATGTATAAGCACACACATAAAATCCTTCTATTCTAGTCTGTGGTAGGTATTTGGTATTTTGACTTTGGAAAAGGGAATAAGTCTTCTAGGAAAAACCTGGGTTTTGATACTTAAAACTGACTACTGTTGCTTTTACATTTTCTGTCTAGTTTTTGTTCTAATAGCAAACTCATCTTTGCTAAAAATTTAAGGGTATTTTTAAACTTGTTTCTTCAAAAGCTTGCCTGTAATTAGCAATGTGCTATTATATTCAGAAGCCCATGTCCATTTTTGTTAGAGCTGTGCTCTTCATTCAGAAATGTAGTGGCTGACATTGCTTTGTTTTAAATTTATTGCACAATTATTCAAAATAACGAAGATGTAAATCCTTTTTCACCTCATTGCCTTGTTACTCATTATTTGTTGTACTACATGTCTATATATCGGAAAATCTAGAGTTAAGGGTCTGTTCAGCCTTGAGAAAAGAAGGCTTGGGGCGACCTTATCACCCTGTTCCAGTATTTAAAAGGGTGGCTGCAAGAAAAATGGACACTCCCTTTTTTACAAGGAGTCACATGGAAAAGGGATGGGGTAATGTGTACAAGTTACTCCTGGGGAGATGCCAATTAGATTTAAAAAGAGGGAAACTTTTTACAATGAGAACACTGAGCCATTGGAATAATCTTCCCAGGGAAGTGGTGGATACAACATTAGTCACTTTTAGGATTCAGCTGGACAGGGTGTGGGGCCATCTTGTCTGTTCTGCTTTTGCCAAGAGATGACCCTTGAGGGATCAACCTGGTATTCTATGATTTAAGTTTTTTGTGATTTATAATCATGTCAACTCGTAAGAGTGAATTAACACACTCAGAGGAAACTGACCTGTGAATCTAGCAAACATACCTAGCTTTGGTTAGCTATATCAAGTATCATCAGTTTACATCAGTATTTGATAATGTTGTCTGGCTCTTTAAGTCTGCATGATACTCTATGCAAAATCTCAGTAAACATTTGTCTTGAGCTTGGAGGGTTGTGTTCATTTGTGCCAACCACAGAGTCCACTGGTTTCAATGCTACTCTATACCAGAATCCAGACCCCCTAGATTAATTAAGCAAGATGTCTTATGAAAAGAGTTATTGCTGGTTCTAATTAAACTTTGGAAGCTTTTCACAGGTTTTTTGACACTTAATCCGCTACTTATTTTTAAACAAATTAGTCTGTTCCTTATTTTTCTACATACAGAAATGTTCCCATCCTTCAAAAACATAATTACTTAGCCAAGCTCTTACAGAAGCCTCAGTTACAATATTATTAGATGAATAAAAGAATGTCCTCAAACATTGGTGTCAAGTTTCCTTGAATTGAGACTTCTTTTTCACAACCTTTTTTGATTATTTTGAAGTATGCTCTTTAAACATTGTATTATGTTTCCCAAATCAGGAAACTCTCTAAGATTTCCATCCAGTAAAGTCAAGGAGCCCAACTTGGTAAATCTCGTATTTTCTCCAATGAGTTTCACTTTCATCGCTATCTTTTCATTTCAACAAAACTAACTACTCCCTTTCACCTTGTCTCATTTAAATTCTGAATAACACAATGGTTATTCAGTATGCTGAAGGAGGGGTTTCTTTACCAGGAAACTATATTCTTCAGTGGTTCAAATTCCATGTCCCATAATTTACTTAGTTTTTCTATTAATTTTTTCAAAAACAGTTTTATTTCGGCCATGGGAATGCTCCATTTGGAATATAGATCTATTAGCAGTTATTAACAGTTATTAATACTACATATTAGCTGTGCAAGACCTTGCATTTGGGTTATCTTGTCTTGTTCTTCTGATATTTATATCTTCATTCAGAAATAGAGTATCTGATGTACACTTTTCGATTCCATTTTGAATTTTTCTTGTTCTTCTTTTTACTGATCCTGTGCACAAGTCTGTCGTTAATGCTGCGGGGTTTTTTAGTAACTACAGGTTGTTCTATAAGTAAAGCTAACTTTTATGGTCATGGGGTTTTTTACAGGAGTCTTTTGCTACATGGCCGCCATGTTTACTACGTCCTTTTCCTTGAATCCTGTTTCCTATTTGCTATGGACTGTTTAACTAAAACTCCAGGGATATGATTCCCCACGCATACAGTTTGAAAATGCAAGGGCAAAGTTTCCTTACTTTCCTGCTGTCACAGCACAAAAAGTCCTGCTTCTATATGCTTTTCTACAAAGGACTCAGATCAAATCTGACCATAATCTCAAAAATGCCTGGTGATGTTTGAAACCTGTTTGGCTGCAGTATGCCTGGTAGTGTAACATCAATTTTATGATTTGAAGAGGGCATTTTTCAAAACTTTAAACCTGTTTAAAACTTAAATGTCCAATCATTATGTAGGATTCACAGCTAAGAGTGGGAAATAAGGAGATTTGAAGTGCTCCTGAGCACCCCACATGAGGTGATTCAGCTTTCAGTATAGTTCTGAAGATATTAGGGCCATCAACCTATGAATACTGAAATGCAGTGTACTCTAAGAAATCCTATATTTTATAAATACCTGGGGGAGGATTTAAAAAAAATGACAGACTTAGACACTTTTCAGTAAAGCTATTTGCCCCACAAGGTATTTCCAAAGTCTGTGCCAATGATAACCCTAGCCATGGCCCAATTAATATTCTGTAGCAATATCAGTTCAATAAATTTGACAGCAACGGTAAGAATGCTTGCTCCTATTATGCCACTCCTAAATTGCCTTTTTCTATGCATTTTGGTTTTCTTTTCGTGGAACTACTGCTGTGAATGTATAAGAGACAGCAAGCTCCAGTCCTGCTTGAGAGAGAGGTTCAGTGTGTCACTTTCAGAAACTCTGATATGCTGTTAGATTTAATAATCTTGGTAATATTTAGAGGTGTTTCTGTCCAGGTTTTGTTAGTACTGTACAACCACATTTTTATTACTTGTAGTTGGGGTGTAATATATTTTTCAGTTCTGCATACAATTTAATATACAATAATTGCCATAATAAGATATTTGTGTAGGCGTGTATAAATGTGCATATATATCCACATATATGTAGACACATACATACATTTCTAAACTATGGGAATGTGCACAAACTAGGTTAAAACAACAGTCATTTTTGCTTATTCTACTCCCATGATCCTTAAAATCTCTGTTCCCACACTTGCATCTCACTCTTAAACACTGCTGGTCTTAAACAGATTTCAGCTATTACAAGTTCTGCAAACTGACTAAATGCTATGTGAAGAATATCATTGAAGACCTCTAATACATGTATTTGTTTGAACAAAACCCTTTGAAAAGAGAAGGAGATCTGGGTTTTAATATATTGTGGGATGCAAAGAATCCCTGGTATTCCAGGATTCTTTGTGCACTGACCTAGTCATAACAGTTGCACATTTCCAGACTAATAATTCTATTGAGAGCTGGAAGAGGCTTTGAGGATAGAGTTATAATCCTTTGTGTTAGTCATCTTCAGTGGCCTGCATTTGATCTCCATTCAGTTTCCTGCATCTATTGAGTAAGTCACGTTGTTACTGACAGTTTTCCTGAGGCTGTTAAGTGGCCTGTGCATGAGGGCCATTTCCTTAGGTTAACTCAAACCTTTCTTTGGTTTGTGGAGAAAATGCACTACTTGCAAATTGAGAATGTGGTGTTTATTTATGAATTTATTTACTTATTTATCTTTTTAAAAAATCTTTGTGTAGAACCACTCTGTATCTTTTTAATGGCTGCAAAATACTTGTCTAGCTGTTTTTTGCTTTGTCCTCTCATTTTTGAAAGGTGTAGAGATCCCATGTCTTACCTCTTACTTATTATATATGTTTCAGTTGTGCTTCTACTGGCATAACCATCTTTGCTCCTGCGTTAGTTTTGTCTTTTTCTTTATCCCTGCTTTAATATAGACTATTCCTCAGCTCTTTTGAAGTTTTTGTTTATTTGTCCACTACACTGCAAGCCACTGCCATGCTCAGCTCAGTAAAACTGAGGGATACCAAATAATTGCCTCTTTGAAGGCAAGTTCAGTTTGAGCAGTGAAAATGTCTGATCATTCACTCCTTTCTTCTGCTCTTTTCTTTGTCATTTTAATGTACAGTTCTACTTTACTTGCCAGCTCATGTTTAATTACCGGACTGAGGATGGACTGAGGACATACTCCCTCCATAGTTTGAGAGTCTGACGGACCTGTCAGTCCCTGAATTCAGCAGGCACAGGGTTTACACGTCTTTATTATACATCTATGCTTCATATGGACGCTGGAATAAGTGTATCTACCTTACATACCACTGGTTACAAGCTTAGCGAGTGCACTATCCATGGTATCATCTGCTGAGTTAGTCAGGGAACAAGATAATTTTGATCTGTTTATAAACCTGTGTTTCCTTTTCATAAAGTTGCAAATACAATAATTTTTAACCATAATAAAATACTTTTTAGATTATAAGACCATTTTGGAAATTAGAGCCACTGCCTCTATCAGCAGGGAAGGATAGACATTTTACACAGATTTTTTTTTTTCTTTTCACAGAACAGATTATAGATAATTATGGTACATTAACAAATGCAAAAAATGGAGAGTCATATTTAAGGAAAAATAGAAAACAAGTTTTCATTTTTGGATAATTGGAATTGTATTGACATGCAGTGATATTAACAGGTTTTTTTCAGGTAATAGATTACTTATAGTGATAGTGCAAATCTGGATATTTCTGTGTGCAATGTGCTTAGAAATAAGTAAGAGAAAAGCATATCGATGGCTTTTTTGTTCTAGTGAGAAGACTTTCAATCACTAATGTTGTTATATAGCAGAGCTAGATAAATATTTTAAATGAAAAAATTACAAAATTAACCTTTATATCCATGGATAGATGATTGATGTTGAACTTGATATTGTTTAAAAAGGAGTTACCAGGTATATTATTATTTATTTTTATTATTTCTGTATTACTATTTATTTACTAGTATTTATTCTAAAGGTATTTATTACTATGTAAAGAAGTATGCATATTTCAGTGTTAGCAAAGGAATTTGTAGCCATTGCTTTTAAGAGTCTGTTGATTGCTATTTTCAGGTCACTGTGTTATTTTCACTGAATTGACAACATACCTTATATTTCAGGTGAACTCTGTGAGGAGAAATTAGATTTCTGTGCCCAAAACCTGAATCCTTGCCAGCATGATTCAAAGTGTATCCTAACACCCAAAGGATACAAGTAAGTCTGAAATACTGTTAGAGTCCAACTGAATCGAAAATTGTATTTTTCTATCCTGCCTAGATTCCTTTCCTTCTCTTTAAGTGGAATTCAATTCTATTCTCGAAGTACTAATTTTGATTATTATTAAGCATCATGGCAGAACAGGCCATTATTTCCATGTAAAGCTGCATTATTATCTTAAGTATGTTTTACTGAATTTTACTGATCCTTAACAGTTCTAATTCCAACCAGATTTTAAATTAGAAACACAGGGTAGTCTTTATGATGGCTTATACAAAACCCTTTTAGTAGTTTGGGCAGTATGAAATAATTGTATTTAATTGAAGTGAAATAATTATATTGCTTTTAGAGAAGTAATTGTGAAAGAGATTATTAGCAAGGCACACTGGAAGGTATAAAGTAAAGAAGTCCCTCCCCAGGTGATACCCCTCCCCTAATCATATCCTTATCACGATTAATTAGTATGCACCATTTAAAGTTGTTTTAATAGGCTTTAGGTTAATAAATACAGGAAACCTGCAGCTTTAAATTGTTCTCAAAAGTACTTGTTTTATACACAGCATGCTTTTGTGCTAAAATCAGATTATTTATGATCATTCCCACTACTTATAAAATGACATTTTATTTAAAATACGGCAAAAATATATTAAATATTCAATTGAGTGTGAAATTAAGTTAATAGTTTTCAACTGGAAAATAGAAAAATTGTTGGGTTTATGTTGTAGTGCATTATGTTTGTTTTTTCATGTCACTTCAATAAACCTAGTGTAGTGTCTTATACTTTACTGTCCAATTCATTAATCTTTCCTGTTACTTTCAGAGATTTTAAATCAGAAAAGAGTACATGCACTATACTTCAAGAATGTATCTCAGTCAGACTTTTAACAGCATGCTTTATATTCTTTTCCCCTTTTCTTGTTCATACATGTTGTTGAATAAAAAATGAGACATATTTGATTGAAGTACTAAGTTTAAAGTTACACGGCTCTTTAAAATAACTCTTGACAGCTTAGAGGAAATTTTGGATACTAAAAGAAATAACACCACCTAGGGAATCACAAGATCTCATTAAATCAATTAAAGACATCTTAATTAAAAAACATACCATGTGAATGCATGGATTTGTAATCTTTTCCATTATTTTTTCACAGAGTTCTGGGCATTTGCTCAGTCTTATATATGAGAATTCCCTGAAGAAAAGCCACTAACATTAGCAATGAGAGTTGCACATGGAAAAAACCCAAACAAATGAACAATCAAAAATCATTATAATAGATTGTGAGGATGAGCTGTTTCTAGTTCAGTGGGGGTTCAGGGACGGCAGATGATGTTTTGAGACTTCTGTTAGTTCACCAACCATGGGGCTATTTTTTTAAATCAGACTGGTGGTGGAACTTGAAGGGCAAAAAATTATGCATAACCTTTAAACTGTATAAATGGGCCATTTGTCCGTTCATAGCTGTTCAGCTGACAAAGAAAATAACCATCAGTACAAGCCTT
The DNA here is from genome assembly GCA_013397915.1 of Daphoenositta chrysoptera. Lineage (NCBI taxonomy): Eukaryota > Metazoa > Chordata > Aves > Passeriformes > Daphoenositta > Daphoenositta chrysoptera. Next base: position 1,332,572 of record VZRO01000504.1, read on the forward strand.
GGTTTATTTGTCTCTGTTTCACCAGCCAAGCATATTGATTATATTTAGTGTTTGCAGCCACAAACAACATCCTGTAACATTCTGCATTGCTCATAAATTCTAAAAACTGTAAACATTATTCATGAGAGCTCTCTAGATTTACACACAATTCTTCAATATAATGGCAGGTGTGTAAACATTTTAACTAGGAAACCTCTATTCATTACATATGTAGATTACCCATCTAATAATATGATTAAGCTATATTGTCATTACACACAAAGTAGCAGCAATGCCTTTTTTTCCTTGATTTTTAAACAATACAGTCGTTTCTTAACTTGGTCATAATCACACTGGATCATTAAAAGGCACTGTGCTATCTGATTGGCTTTCCTGTTTTACAGATGTGATTGCACACCTGGGTATGTAGGTGAGCATTGTGATATTGACTTTGATGATTGCCAAGACAACAAATGTAAAAATGGAGCGCAGTGCACTGATGCAGTTAATGGATATACATGCATTTGCCCAGAAGGATACAGGTGAGAAAGATCCGAGGGCAGTACAAACATGTATGTCTTCTGTCAAAGTTGTTTTTTCTTGGAGATACTGATTGTTTCCTGTTTTCATTTAGTGGCTTGTTTTGTGAGTTTTCACCGCCAATGGTTCTACCTCGCACCAGCCCTTGTGATAATTATGAATGTCAAAATGGAGCCCAGTGTATCATAAAAGAAAGTGAACCAATCTGCCAGTGTTTATCAGGCTACCAGGGTGAGAAATGTGAAAAGTTGATTAGTATAAACTTCATCAACAAAGAATCCTATCTGCAAATCCCTTCAGCTAAGATACGCCCCCAGACCAATATCACTCTACAGGTAAGTTTGCTTGTGCTGTAGAGTCTTTTTTCTGGAAAAGAGAGTAGATGACTTCTCATGATGAGGAAAACAACCCAAAGTGGTCATTGGCTCACTTAAAGAGCTTTTCACAGTTCAAGCTAAAAACTCTGGAAGAGTTAATGCAATAACTCTATATTTATATTGGAGTAGATGGGCTTATTGATATGAAGAGAAGGGGTTTTGTCAGGTTGTCCTTCATAAAATAATTTTATAATGAAGTAACAGACTATGGCAGTAAATTCAGAGATTCACTTAATGCCTCATTTTTATTGAATACTTAATTTTAGTTGTTTCTAAATATTTCTATCTTTTAACTAGATTGCCACAGATGAAGACAGTGGGATCCTGCTGTACAAAGGCGATAAAGATCATATAGCAGTGGAACTGTACCGGGGTAGAGTGAGGGTCAGCTATGACACAGGATCATATCCAGCCTCTGCTATTTACAGGTGAACTTGGATGAAACACATTTTTAACTGAAACAAAATCTATATTCATTCCTTATATCAAAGTCACATTTTTTTAATAGATTGTTATAAGAAATATATGGAGATGAATGTATTGTCAGATACTTAAAACATCTTGCCAAAAGATGTGATTTGGCGTGGCAAATAACTCTAATGCAGATATGTCAGATAAATATATTATTTTATACATTAAAACAGAATAAGAGTTAGCTTTCAGCAGAATATTTATACATTTGTGTAAAGCTCACATGTGGCAGTGGAGTTTTTTCTTTGTTGTAACTGCCAAATAATTTCCTAGTGTGCTCAATAAAATGAAAAACTGCACTATATAAGCAGAAATTAAATAGAAGCTTCTCTTCTCTGTTAGGCAGTCATATAATGTGGGATTTTCCCCTGGCAAGTGAAGAGAAAGCTAAAAACTTGATTCTGAATAAAGGTAATACCTTTGAAAAAGAAATGGCTTTTGCTTCCAAAGTAATTAAGAGACAGAATCCACAGCTGCTTCTGAAGCATAATTTTTTAGGGTTTTTAAAAATCAAATTTCTCTGGTTCTCTGAAAAATTGCCACTTGAATTTTTTGGGAGGTGTTCTATAACTTCACAAGAATTTGCAGACAGTCATTTTAAGAGCAAGCAGAAAGACAACAGGTATCACTTCCTGGCCTTGACTGCCCTCCTGGTGCTAAAACTACTTTCAGAAGTAAAAGTGAAATATTAAATCAGTTTTCCTTGAATCTTCTTTTCATTCTATTTACACCTTTTCTGTTATTAAATTATATATGGTGTATATTTGCTTTCTAGAGTTTGTAACAGTGACGCTGTTCCACATTCTATTAGGGACATCTCACTGAAAACAAATGATTTTTAAAAATGACTGTACTCCTATGGCAATACAAAATCAAAAGCTAAAGTATATATAGCAGTGAAACAATGTTAAACTCTGTTAGGTAGTAGTACCAAGGGAACTATTATTTTAGTAGATTACTGAAAGCATCCCACATGGAAAAAAGAAGTCTATAAAATATAATATAAAGCTGTTTAGAAAAAACATACCCAATAAGCATCTTAAGAATCCTTTTTTTTTTTTTTTGTGATATGTATTTCATAGCGTTTCCTTATGTCTTCATGAAATGGTTTAACATGTAAAAATAGTATATGTTTTCAATTGTATAAATTTTCACTTTTCCATGTTTATATAATTCAAAATAATATTATTTTTCTTTTCTGTCTTGGTTAGGGCTAAACAAGAAGTTTAGATTGTTTTTTCAGGAGTTTCATTATTTTTGTTGGTTTTTATTTCAATAGATACATCTGTCTGAGAATAAGAAGCACTAGGAATGGGGGTCATATGTAGTTCCAAGTTATTTTGGCTCCCATTTGTTTAATCTATCTAGAATACTTCTTCCCATTCAAAACATATATTTCCTTCACATAAATGTAATGCTTTCTCCAGCATTATTGAAATATCATAAATACTGGTAATTCACACTTGTACATTATAGTTTTCTAGAGAAGGACTGAAAAACAGTACTCACACGGGAAAAAAAAATATAAACATGGAAGGACTTAATAACCAAGTGACCAATTAATAACCCAGTTGGGTTACTGTTACAAAATAGTAAGAAGCATCTCCCCTACATAGCTGATCATCTCTTTTGAATTATGTGACAAATGAAGAATGCAAGTATAGTGAAGAAAGGGATGGGAAATGTAGTGTCATGTTACAAAGTGACACTGTTTAGTGAAGTAGATACACACTTTTTAGTGTTATTTTTCTTCCTATTATCGTTGTTATTAACCTCCATTTCATTTCAAATAAGCGTGATGGTGAGTTTCTGAGATATTTGAAAACTTTCATGTAATAGTCCAACTGTAGTGAAGTCTTCTGCTGGTGAGGAAAGGCATACCTTATCTCTTTCTACAACTGTCTGAAAGGAGATTGTAGCCAGGTGAGGGTCAGACTCTTCTCACAAGTAACAAGCAATAGGACAAGAGGAAAAGGCCTGAAGTTGCACCAGGAGAGGCTTAGATTGGATATTAGGAAAAATTTCATCATGTAAAGGGTCGTCGAGCATTGGAACAGGCTGCCCAGGGAAGTGGTGTACTCACCATTCATGGAGGTATTTAAAAGAAGATTAGATGTGGCACTTAGGGACACTGCTTGGTGGACTTGGCAGTGCTGGTTTTGTTGTTGGACTTGATTGTCTTAGAGGTCTTTTCCAACCTAAAAGATTCCATGATTTCATGATTCTATTTTGGAAGCCATATATACATTTCCACATTTGTATATAGGTATATACGTGCATCTAGTGATAGCTCTACAAATTGCATACTGTTCAGTTTCTATTTCAGGTTCTAGAAAGGAGTATGTTGTAGCACAGAATCTTTTACACATTTAACTCTAATCCCTTCATCATTTCCAGTTCTTACCATATTACCCTCCTAGGACCTTTGTGGTATTTTCTGCCCTTTTTAAGGTGTTTACCTTCTTTTTATCCATTCATTGCATGTTGTCTGTCTGTACCTTTGTTACCTATTAAAGCTGTCTCCTGGAATGTTTCCAGTCCTTCCTTCAGTCCCTCCCTTTTGTTTCCCTCCTCCCTCCCAGTTCATGGGAACTGACTGCAGAAAGAGCCATCTTCCCAAAAGCACTCATAAGTCAATCTGAAAAACAAGATGAGATGATGGCACTGTCAAGACCACTAAATAATATTCATTCATTGGAGATGGTTATTTAGAAAAATTTGATCCTTTTGTGTTTTGTTCTGTCTAGGCATCCATTTTCAATGTTAACTGTTTTTTACACAAAAGGAAAAAAACCTTTTCAGTCTGTGAACTAGTGTTCATCATACATTTATTGGGAATATGGGAGTATTTCTTCCCAGATCGTTATTCTACAGAGTACCAGAAGCCTTAAATCAGTTCTTCTTACAGCTTTTCATTATGATCTATGCATTCAGCTCTTATATCTCCAATGGGAAATGGGCTAGAAGTAATATAAGTGCATTGGCAGGAAATATTGCAGATATGCCTTGAGTTTATTTCCCCTTCAATTTAAACCACCCTTACCTAGGAGGGCTTCTCTTTGTGCAGTAAATTTTTACCAGTGAAACAGTTTAAACTAAAGGTTTTTAATAATCACTCTTATCAGAGACACATTCCCTTTCCACATTATGGTTTGTCTATCCCTGGAATGACCTCTTGCTCTAAAAATGTATTGTCTGTGTTGCTCTTATTCTTTTAAATACTATTGTGTGCAAGGTTGAGAAGTTGTAAAATAAGTGTCCTTGAAACAAGAACATTAGGGTTTCTTGCTTTGTGAAGTCAAGAAGTCATATGCACTTTGATTTTTTAACACTTTTTTTTTTTTTGCCTGGATTCATTGAAATGTGTTAAGTAACTTAATCGTGGCATCTTTTATATTGCTTGATCAGAGCAAACAAACCTCTTGATACCTTGAATAAATCTTGCTCTTTAGGAATGATGAGCCCTGACCATTTCCTTTCCCCCCATGGAAACTGGCAATCCCCCTCCTGCCAGCTCCCATCAAGTGTTTATTGTGCCAGTGTCTGCTCTGTCATGTTTGCACTCTCACGTAGAGCTGGGTTTATGTAAAGCATGCATGCTACCATGCAGATCTTTGATCCACAGCGAGCAGAGGCTGTTCACAGAGTTGGTAATAAATGGCTAAGAAGCTATTTAATGTGTCACAGCTGTCAATGACCACGTGTGCTGCTGATCTGTTCCAGGACAAAAGCAGTTAGGTTAATTAAAACATCACTAAGGATGTTTTAAGGTAATTTGCTTGATTTTTGCCTTGAGATTTAGGAACCTAATCCCTTTCAGCTATCCTGCTTTCTCAATGAGAAGAGCTAATTGACTGTGTGACTGTTCAGTCCATTTCAGGCTATCATACAATTGGTTCATTTAAATAACTTTTTTCAAAGGCTTAAGCTCACTTATTTGATGGTGCCCTGAAACAAATAAAGGCTTTCATGGGAATGCTTTTAATGTCTGGTCTCTGGACTACAGCTCACACCTTCCATGCATATATTCAGCTCTATTTCTCCAGTGGAAAATGGACTACAAGTTATGCAAGTATAATGATATATTCAGTCTCAGAATTGAGTAATGATATTCTTCCTTCTCTGATGCATTTAAACTGTGTTCAAGCTCAGAGTATTTCCTGCACTTAATCACTTGCTACGTAGATGTTGAGGCTGATAAGCACCGGCAGCCATTTCTTGTGCTTAGTAACATGAGAAGGCTTGTCCTTATGCAGGGTAAGCACCATGCTTGAAACAAGCATTTTCACCTTGACAACCTTCAGGCATTCTCCTACTAGTGAGTTCCTATCTTGTTAGTGAGCAGAAGGAAATGGTATATGTAGACAAGAAAAAGAATAAAATATTCATATTCACCATACTAGACAGAAGCTGAACACCCTTAAATAAACATCTCCAATAAAGATAACAACATTATTGCAAGTGTCAGTGGATCTGTCTGGACCAATGATGTGATTTTGTCTGGCAGGACTAAAGTTAGATGCAGTTCCATATTCCATGAAATAGTAGATTTATGTATCACTGAAGTTGACTGAGGCCTTCATACTTGCAAGCAAGATATGTAAACCTAATACTCTACAAAATGTAGGATACACACAGGCTTGCATGCACATATGATCTTGAAGTAATATTAAAATCACATAATGGTTAAATTTGAAGGGACCTTTAACAATCACCTAGTTCCACCTTCTTTTTTATGGCCAGGGACAACTCCCACTAGATTAGGGAGTACAAAGCCCCATCCAACCTGATCCTGAGCATTTCCAATAACAGGTCCACAATTTCTCTTGAAACCTGTCCCAGTGCTTCATATTAACCCACTCTCATATTAAAGAACTTTTTCTTTATGTCACTTCTTTTACTTAATAGATTCTATCTGATCTGTATCTACCCTCTGTCAGTTTAAAACAGTTAGCCTGTGTCCTGTTACTACAGGCCCTGGTAAAAAGCCTCTCCCCAGAGAGCCTTTTCATATCTTTCTTATAAGCCCCCTTTCAATATTGAAAAGCTGCTATAAGGTCTCCCTGGAGCCTTCTCAGGCTGAGCAAACAACCCCATCTCCCTCAGCCTGTCTTCACAGAAAAGGTATTAGAGCCCTGTCATCATTAGTGCAGAAGAAGGGATGTTATATTGTATGGACTTTTAAGCATATGTGCACATCTTTGCTTAAAATGTCATGTTCAGGAGAATGCACTCCCAGAGAAGTTCTGTTCTTTAACTTTATTGACTCTTACAGGGGAAGAAGGTAAAAAACTGTTCTAACCAGACCATCAACTGTTTAATTTTAATGTTTATTTTGCAGTGTGGAAACAATTAATGATGGCAATTTTCACATTGTGGAGCTGCTAGCTATGGATCAGATTCTATCTTTGTCTATTGATGGAGGAAGTCCCAAGATAATTACCAATTTGTCCAAGCAATCCACTCTGAATTTTGATTCTCCGCTGTATGTAGGAGGTAAGAGGATCTTACTGCTTTTACTAGAGGTATTACAGATAATTTACTCTGGTAACATGCTTCAAGAAACACATGGTAAGAGATTCATTCATTGACATAACACCTTAAGATGAAACTTCAGCATTTAATGTCAATAGTTTCAATTTTAAGAAATATTATGTCCTCAAACTGCAGCTGTTGCTATTTTATAATTATGTATTTTTTTTATTACTAAAATTTTGTAATTTTCTAATGTTATTTAGCCTCTTATTATACTGAAGAAATGTGCTTAGCATTGTTAAACTGCATGAAGATTTGGTAATGCATATTTAGAAAGTGTAGAATAGTAGCATTCTGTTTTGCTCAGTTTACATTTCTATTTCCCTGTACTGGTATCTGCAGGAAATGAAAGCAATGTACAAAGTCACGAAGTATAATTTATGTCTGGAGATCTTATTGCCTAGGGCTGATAGGAGTTAGGACACTAGGTAAGAAGGGAACCAACTGGACAGTTGTCTCACTGTATGTGTCAGGGCTTGGTTTTTGTTTGTTTTGAGAAAAAAATATAATTTTTTTAAATTGTTTGTTTAACTTGTGCAGCTAAAGTATTTGAAAAATTCTGATCATTTGTTGCATTTACTCTGTAGAACTATGAGTTCAAACACATTGTTTTAACTAGCAGTTCCTGCTGGATTTCTGATGGGCCTGTGCAATCTAGGTAAAAGTCAGAAAATTCAGCCAACACTTTGTGCCTCCTTACTTGGTAGCAAGTCTAAGTTCTTAGTGATCAGAGATTCAGCATGGTTTTGAAATACTGCTTAAATTCTACAAATTTTCATGTTCTGCTTAGTTTAACCTTATACTCTTACAAGAGGCATGTAAGGAGTCTCCTTCTGATCTTTCTGTAAGAAGAATACTTACTTTTTCATTTTGCCTAATTCTTTCATGTCTGAGAGTAACTTTTTAGACTTCAGCATCTTGCCTCCTTGCAAAAACTTGTGCTATCAGTAGTACATTTGTGTGAGGTACTGATGCCTTCAAATGAGGATTGCCCCGTGGAAGCACATTGCATTTTTTCCTGTGTATCACTTCTGTAGTTTACATACAGACACATTCCTGTGTCCTATGCCACATTTGGAAGAAGGGGTCCTAGACTCTGATAAGACACTGTGTGCTTGCTTACATCTATGGTCAACATTAGTTTGTTTACTGACTGCTGAGGCCAGTTGTACTACTTGAAAGCTGGGCTTAGTGCAGAGCAATAATCCCCCTGTCTGTTATAAGCACCTTTTGATGAAATGAGCCCAGACTGCCAACTGCAAACATTTATTCTGGGCACATTCTTAACAGGGAGATGTTGATTGGTGACATATGGTTCTCTTCCTTGCTTCTTCACCCTTCCACACAGATCTGTGCCTGCATTAGGAGAATCACAGTAATCTGCATCGTCATCTTTAAGTATCGGAAGAATAACTTTTTAAAATAATCTTTTCCTTTAGTGGTTTGATACCTAAGAGCAGCAGTCTTTTGCATTCTAGTGCATGTTCTTTAGGGAGGTCCCACATTTATTCTATTATAATTCTTCACATTCAGGCTCCAAACAAACAGTTATTTCTGCTGTCATAGAAAATGTTGATTAAAAAAAACGTGAAAACCAAGCATAAAAGTGCATTGTAACAAAATAAGGGAAAAAACCCCAGTAGGTTGATGTTCAGCTCTTAAGCTTTCCTCTTCTTTATCTAATTTTTGTATTTATGATTTTTTAAATTCTCAAGATGGTTAATTTTCACTCTTGTATCTTTATACCCATCTTTTTGAAATTCAATAATTTTTTTCTTGTCCCACTATATCTAGATTTTTTAGAGAATTTGATCACACATTTCCATCAGTTAAGAACTTAAATTCTCACTAGAATTTTATGCAGTATTTTTATCTTTGCCAAAGTCTTAACTTGACACCTATATCATCATGTAACTTACACTTACTCTTACCACTTTCCTGCTAAAATGGCATTTCTGATAGGCATCACCTCAGTTGGCAGGATGAAATTCAGACTTGACAGCAAGCCCTTGTACAGTGTGTGCTCTCATTCCATCTCTTCCTGCCTTCCCCCTACTTCTTTTTTTTTTTTAATGTTACTCTTGGGTCACAATATTTAGCTTGGTTTGAAAGGGATAATTTAACATTATTTTTACCAAAAATGAGTTAATAATTTTATACCTTTCGGGCTTTTTTTTTACTTTTTCCAAGTGAATGGCTCTTTTGTGTGGTCAGAAATACACGTGCTTGATATTTTTCAGTCTTCTATAACAAATTTCAGTAAATCATATTGAAAATGCATGGCTTTTGTAAGATTTCTTAAGGGACAATCTGTTTCTTCTCAAAAATTCTTCAAAGGAGTCACAGACAGCACTTATACTTCACATTCTTCTCTCAGAAATTAGAGCATATTTTACTAGTTGAGAGTGGCACCTTCTTTCATGGATGTCCCTATTTCTGAGACAGGTAGAGTATCAGCTGCTTCTCATTTGTGCCTGCTCTGTTCTGGCAGCTTCTAGAATAAGATACTTGTTTTGACAGTTTTACTGTGTGACTGTTATTTAAGAAAGGTTCTTACCATTTGCCTCCTTGAACAGTAATTTACCTGTAGTCTGATTCAGTGTCCAAAAGCTTAAAAGGGGGTGGGAACTACTCTATTAACTTGCCAAAAGTAGATCTGAAATATTTGTCTGTATTGTTTTTATTGCAGTTCTTTCCTAACTGGTAAAGAATCTTTACATAAAAATTATCTAAGAAATATTGCTAAAAAATATAGGCTGAAAGCTTATGCATATGTTTGCATTATGTTTCCAAATGTCTTCCTTATTAGAGAATATAAACAAAAGTTTTTCTGAGTCGTGTGATATGCTGCCTATTATCTGGTATCATACACACATGCTTATATGGTTCCCAGAAACCACATCTAAGTTTCCTGACATTTTCAAGTATAACATCTAGTTTAGCATTGCATTGGTGTGCTAAGTTTTATACACCTTTTATTTTTACAAAGAGTGAGTTCAGTGCATCTATTCTGCTGAGATACTTCTAGCCTTTTCCATGAACATTTGCTGCATGTGGCTTTCAAGGGAGACAACAGGGTGAAGGGACCTTGATGACTCTGCCCTGTCCCTGGTTTAAGAATATGGCAAGTAGATGCGAGGAAGTAGAAACTCATGATTGTTTGCAGGCTGAGACCTTTAATATAATAGTTCAAAGCCTTTTTTTAAGTTTGACCCTGGCTGGGTGCCAGGTGCCCATCAAAGCCACTATCACCCCCCTGCTCAACTGGACAGGGGAGAGAAAATATAATGAAAGCTCATGAGTTTAGATGAGGACAGGGAGAGGTCTCTCACCAATTACTGATGTGGCAAAACACACTCAACTTGAAGAAATTAATGTAATGTATTGCCAGCCCAAATCACAGTAGGATAAGGAGAGGTGAAACATTTCTTAAACATACCTTCACCTCACCCTTCCCTCCTTCCCAGGCTTAACTTTTTTTCCCCTGATTCTCTACCTCCTTCCTGCAAGCAATGCAGGTAGATGAGGAATATGGGTTATGGTCAGTTCATCACATTGTTTCTGCCATTGCTTCCTCCTAAGGGAAAGGAGTCCTTCCCCTCTCCCAGTGTGGGGTCCCTCCCATGGGAGACAGATCTCCACAAACTGCTCCAGCGTGGGTCTGCCACAGGGTCACAAATCCCAGGAAAACCTGCTCCAGTGTGGGCTCCTCTCTCCACAGTTCCACAGGTCCTGCCAGGAGCCTGCTGCAGCACAGGCTTCCCATNCAGCAAACCCTGCTCCAGTGTGGGCTCCTCTCTCCACAGTTCCACAGGTCCTGCCAGGAGCCTGCTGCAGCACAGGCTTCCCATGGGGTCACAGTCTTCTCTCAAGCATCCAGCTGCTCCAGCATGAGGCTCCTCTATGGGCTGCAGGTGGATCTCTGCTCCCCTGTGAACGTCCATGGGCTGCAGGTGGATCTCTGCTCCCCTGTGAACGTCCATGGGCTGCAGGTGGATCTCTGCTCCCCTGTGAACGTCCATGGGCTGCAGGTGGATCTCTGCTCCCCTGTGAACGTCCATGGGCTGCAGGTGGATCTCTGCTCCCCTGTGAACGTCCATGGGCTGCAGGTGGATCTCTGCTCCCCTGTGAACGTCCATGGGCTGCAGGTGGATCTCTGCTCCCCTGTGAATGTCCGTGGGCTGCAGGGGCACAGCTGCTCCACCATGGGCTGCACCAGGGGCTGCAGGGCAATCTCAGCTCCAGTGCCTGGAGCACCTCCTGCCCCTCCTGCTTCTCTGACCTCAGTGTCTGCAGAGCTGTTCCTTTGACACACTCTCACTCCTCTCTGGTCACATCTGCGCAATTACTCTTTTGGGGTTTTTTCCTCTTTAGATATCTTACCACATAGCTGTTGCTACTGTCACTGCCTGGCTTGGCCTTGGCAGACTTGAGAGGTCCATCCTGGAGCCAGCTGGCATTTGCTCTCTTGGACATGGGGGACACTTCTGGCAGCTTCTCAGAGAAGCCACCCCTGTAGCCCCCCCACTACCCAAAGCCTGGCCACACAAACCCAACACACTTACTTAACTGATAAGATCAAAAATTAGGCTCTTCAACAGTATGGATACAATATTGTTCATTTCTATAATCACTGAAGCCTAGCACAAATGAAATTACAATAACCTCTAAATGAAAGGCAGGTCTACTTCATTAGGTTGCACAGCATTTCTGCATGACTCTTAACTGTTCAGAGTAATATAGAAAATTATTAGAAGTATCAGTTTACATGGTTAAGGAGCAACTATGCAGAACATTGCTGCTTTCTTGTCATTATCTAAGTACCAGAATGGAAATTGTTGATTTTGTTTAGGAATAAACCTATGCAACTAATAAGAATACTTATTTTCAGGTAAACAGATCCTTTTTAATGCTCAGTGTACTTTGATTTCCTTTATTTGTGGGTCTTGGGATTCATTTAGGCATTTGTGTATTCATTATTAGAAAATAGTATCTTGAGGACTATCTACTATATGCTAATATGTTGGCAATAAGTTAAAAGAAGAAAGCAGGGGGTAAGAGTAGAAGAAACTTCATGTTTACAAGAAGAATTTTATAGTAAAGTTCCTTCTGAATTATTCTTGAATGATCACAACAGGATAAATGCATCACATACACCTACTGTTCTAATTACACCTGTAACAATTATAGACTGTAACAGGAATTACACGGAAAATGGTCAACATTGTGGACATTTGCATTACCTAAAAGTTCATACACATAAGTAGTTTGATGTTGAATTATTGTTATTATTGACTGGTTTCGACTGTAATGGCAAACTATGAATGGCTTTTAGTTTTATTTTATTAATCTGTTTTTGAGACATGCTAAAAAATAGTATTTTTAGTTTTGGAACCTCAACCTGTCCTTTCCAAGAAATTTTCCATAGCAAAACTTCACATTTGAAGTGTGTGTGCCAGCTCCATTTTGATGAGATGGTCCTATTAAATTCTTCTGGATTTCAGTATCTTAGCTTACAAAAAATGACATATCAGCTGCTAAATTTCAACAACTTTTGTTTTTCTGGGATTCAGAATCTATGTGCTATCCTGGACTTAAATGCATGAGGTCAAAACCAGGCAAAGCTGACCTTTTCACAGTTCTGAGCTTCCTGTATGATGTAGTCTTATATACATCTCTTAAGTGTGACTTAGAGACTTATAAGTTTGGAGCTGGCTTACACACATGCTTGACAAGGAGGACAATTACCAAAAACTAGATTACTGTTCGTGGTTCTAGTCTGAATTGCTAACAATAATTAATTAGGAAGAAGCAGTCCTTTAAAAGTGTTTTAAAAATAAAGAAGATGGTATAGAAAATTGTGAGATTATTACACTGATTATTTCCTTTTATTAATTTCCTAGGCATGCCTGTGAAAAATAACATAGCAGCTTTGCGCCAGTCCCCAGGGCAGAACGGCACCAGCTTCCATGGCTGCATCCGAAATCTGTATATCAACAGTGAACTCCAGGACTTCAGAAATGTGCCACTGCAAGTAGGAATTCTGCCAGGTTGTGAGCCTTGTCATAAGAAAGTGTGTGTGCACGGGACGTGCCATGCTACCAGCCAGTCAGGCTTTTCCTGTGAGTGTGAAGGAGGATGGACCGGACCACTCTGTGATCAACAAACCAACGACCCATGTCTTGGAAATAAGTATGTCCTTCCTCAAGAAAGAACAGTAGTATAATATGCATATAAGTCTCCTGTTAGGGGCATTTTTTTCATAAAAGTTCACACTTGAAAGAAGCAACATAACCTGGGCATGTAAAAGTGAAAACAGCATCCAGGTTACGGTATATATTCTTTTCATAAACCTAATGAGGAAAAGTCCCCAGTTTAGGGGAACAGATTTGCACATCTCAGTGAAGTTCTGCCTAAAGCCTGGGAGGTTCTCTCATATATTTCTGAATGGGCTTCTTTTGTAATGAGATGCACTGATGCAACTGTGGGTATAGCACTAAAATAATTTTAAAGAAGTTGCAAATGGAAAGAAAACCTATTTGCTTATTTTCAATTGTATAGAGGAAGGTAACACTATTATTATTATTTTTAATATTATTAATATCCTCTACTGTGTTTTTAAAAGATGGATATACATATATATATGTATATATATACAATGGATATATCTAATATTTTATATTTTCAGAGTACCCCAGGTTTTAGCAGGAAAACAGATTTTGATCTTTATGGTGAATTTCTGTTTGTCTGAGTTAATTCTATTTATTGATTTGAGCAGAACATTTTAGTTTAGAAATTTTATATATGTCTATAAAGAGGCTAATGTATATAAACGTGTGGAGAGAGAAAAAGATATGTATAATTGTGTATATAACAGTATTTTATATCTGTGCATGTCTTTTAAATTTATGGTAGAGACCGATTCAATTTGGGTTCATGGACTCCCAGCACAAGAAGATCAGAAACTTCAGAAATTCAAAGTTCTTCTGTATTTATTGATCTTGGGCAACAAGATGTCATTCTGTTTGTCCTTACCACTGTCCTCATTACAGCTTGGCAAATCTCTCTTTTTTTTTTTTGATAAAGTAAGTCTGCTTGGGTCTTTTGGCTGCTGCTTTTTCAGTGCAGCATTTACCTATGTAATTTTCGACTTCTAAGGACCGGTGGCCTAAGTCTGCTAAGAGATTCTAATAAGATGATTTTGAACTCCTATATAAAATGATGTTTAAATCATCTTTTCACATAGTGTGTGAAGAGTCTGACCCTTTAAAACTTTATACAGCAGTCAGCATGCTTTACAATGCAGTTTTCTTTATATTGATTATAAACTCTTTCAGTACCAATAATTTTTGAACTCTTCCCAGAGCTAGTCAGGTTTTGAAGGATGTCATTATAGCATTTCATTCTTTATCAGTCTTTTTCTTACCCTGTCCTCTTTCTCTTTTTAACTTTAAAGAAAGGTAGTCACAGCAGGTTAAAAAATACAGATGTGACTTTATACTTGTATAATTTAGGATTAAAAAATAACATTAAACTGTAACCACCAGTCCAACTATAAGAAAAGCCAAAGAAATTCTTTAAACTGTCCTTGAAATATTAGATTCTTCATAGGTTCTTATAACTCTGCACATTAGCACCCAAACTGAGTGCTTTTTTGCAGCAAATTATAAAGTTATCAGTATCAGATGTAGGCATTATGAACGATAAAAGCAAGTGAGCACAGCATTAGTATTTTGTTTGCTCTTGAAAGTATTGGGTTTGTTTCAGCTGTATATACAGTGCTGTGAGCCTTTAAGACAGAAAGCCAAACCAAAATTATTTGGAACGGAGGAGGGCTTTGTTGTTCTTTAGTTCCAGGGGATTTTAATTCTTTATTTCTTGATTCATCTCTAAATTGTCTATTGAATAGATGTGGTTTATCCATCTAATACAGTTTGACATTCTGCTTTATCTGAGCAACAGAATTATCACTGTGATCTCTGTTTCAAAAATATAGATGATCTTTTAGAGATCCCTGCACATCATGAAAAGGCTTAAGATGGATTTATTTTACCTATGTCTAGGTGTTTGAATTCAAAATATAGTGACCAAAGTTTGTTCTCTAGTCAGTAAAGGAATAAGCACATTTCAAAAGAATAAATTAGACCTCAAGTTGTCTAATCACCCTCTGGATAAGCTCATTTCTCGCCATGACTGTGTCTGGAGCTTATGGCAATTATACATCTAACTTGAGTGCCTGACACAGGTACCTAAAATTAGATGAGATGAATCTGTGCCCAAGAGTTTGCACTTAGCTTGATGTTCCTTTCAGTACAGTCTGAAGATGAAATTTAGAGCTTCAAAGAGCAGGTGGAAACAAAAGTATGAGAGTTGGCATTAGCTAAAATTTAATCATCTTCTAAGTCAAAGCAAAACTTTACCAAAGATCTTGACACAGATTGCTTTGATATCTAAAGCCCGTATAGAGTATGACAGGATGTCAGTGCCACCTGAGTAACTTTGTAGATCAGATGTCCTAAAACTGGATGTCTTATAAATGGTGAAAAGATCAAATGCTGAACATAATGAAAACTAAACAAAAGCTATCTGCCCTGTGATACTGTCTAAGCCTTCAATTTTGAATTCCTTAATAACAGTCTTGGAATATCAGACTTCAACCACAGGAACAATTTTTAATTTTTGTAGAGAATATGGTTGCTTCAAAATATCGACTAATAGATAACCTAACCTATTAGTTTTAATAAGCTTAACCTATTAGTTTTATACTTGCAGGTTTTAATCCCAAACTGGTTATGTTATCTTAAAAATTTCAAAATGAGATGTTGCTCTTAACAGAATTCTTCTTTTATGACAACATGCACTTTTAGATGACTTTTTGC
Organism: Daphoenositta chrysoptera; assembly: GCA_013397915.1. Classification (NCBI taxonomy): domain Eukaryota; kingdom Metazoa; phylum Chordata; class Aves; order Passeriformes; genus Daphoenositta; species Daphoenositta chrysoptera. Next base: position 1,348,353 of record VZRO01000504.1, read on the forward strand.
TATCTTCAAATTGAAACAAATTATTTTATTTTAGATCAAATGGGATTTTATATTTATTTTTTTATCTAAAGTTTTTCATTTATTTAGGTGGCTGCCGTAACACACTAAGGAGGTTGTGAGCTCAAGAATCTTACACTTTAGAGAGGAGAAACATTAGAGAGGAGAAACATCAGGAAGGGTGACTTGTATGTCAGGATTGCATTCCTCCCCACAGAGTAATTTTCACTGTGATCTCCCTAGGAAACTGTATGTAGATAGAAAATTTTTCTACGGAAAAAATAGTTAAAGAGAATAACATTATTATTGGAAGGAAGTTATTGACCTTATGCTAACAAATGAGGAAAGGGAAGTAATTTTATTCCAAGTCGTTGGTGATGTTTTCAGAGGATGGAATCCCCTAGGATTACACCTATGAACAGGTAATTAGCATCCTCCTTTGGGGAAACAGCACCTCTCCCTCAAAGAGAAGTAAGACCAGCTGTGTGTTCCCATACCACTGTACATCAGAACTCAGCAGACACGGCTTTACTCACAATCTTTTTTGTCAACAAGATTTGAGCCTGCCACAAGGGTTTATCAAAGCTCAACTGGGAGATTAGCTACTTCAATCACTTTGCGTGAGGCTTGATGATGCAGAGCCTCCTCTGGTGTGAGGTTTGGTATGAATTCTGGGTGAGTGCTGTTGCCTTGCAGTGAAGCACAGACCTGCCTCACACAAGACCCTGCTGCTGGCAATTGGCAATGCAGACTAAAGTATTTGAAAGGAAAGCACATGTTCAGCTTGAAACTACCATTGCTTGAGTCAGAGTAGTTTCTGTTAGGAAGGGCCTGACCTGTCTTTGTGCTGGGAGCTCCATATTTCATGAGTGACAATATGGAGTTTCTTTTAAATGATTCATGAACCAGAATTTCAGGTGAGTTTCTTTTTTCTTTGGCTTCATTTTACTGTGTTCTTCTCAAAAGCATGCTGAAAATTTAGGTAGACAGGAAATGTTGTTTTTAATAACTGTGGCCTGTAAAATTTTTCCATAACACATCTACAGTGGCTATTTTCTGGTGAGAGAGAGTTCTGTACTGCAGCTTGTTTTGTGTAAACCTGCATACCAATTATAAACCACTTCACTGCGTCTCACTGAAAAAGTCCATTAGAAACAAAAGCAATTTCTTCTAAGTACAGTCCAAAGTATTTGTAGTTAATGTTGCTTAGCCTGAACTTTGATGAATAATTTATTTTTATTCTCTTGGGCTTGTTTCCCCTGTAGATGTGTGCATGGTACCTGCTTGCCGATCAATGCATTTTCATACAGTTGTAAATGCCTGCAGGGACATGGGGGAGTCCTCTGTGATGAAGAGGAAATGCTGTTTAACCCCTGCCAATCCATCAGGTGTAAACATGGCAAATGTAGGCTTTCAGGACTTGGGAAACCATATTGCGAATGCGGCAGCGGATACACGGGGGACAGTTGTGATAAAGGTAAAAAAAATTAATTAGTGTTTTTGTAGTCTAAGAAAATGGCTTTTTTAGTAAAACATGAACAGCCAAGCACATGAACAACCAAAAACATGACCAATTTTTTTTTTTCCACACACACACATTTGTTGGTTTTTTTTTTCTACCATAAGAATTTATCTTGGTGAGAGAAAAATCAAGCCTTTCCCATGAATTTGTTTACATTTTGAGGATTTTTTCATCAAATGTTTTGCTGTGAAAACATTCCTTTTTTTTTTTTTTGACTTTATTCAGAAACACATTTTTACTATATTTAACTATTACCTTTTACCTGCTGTATCTTTCTGTATTTATTGTTTCTCTACCTTCTGCAACTGAGAAGCCAAATCCAATGATTCTGCTCCTAGTTTTATCACAAACTCTACTTTTGACCTCTCAGCTTCAACTGATTTATCACAGCGAATTATGCAGGTGAGATGGATGAAAACAGGATGACTTTTTCCCCCTACCTTTTTCTTTTTCCTTTGTCTATCAATGCTCTCCCTCTCCCTCTCTTTCCCTTACCCCAGATGGCATTTATTTTGTATTGTACATAGATGTGAATAGAAGAATATGGTTGTAGAACTTTTAACAGATGTCTCATTTTTAGCTGGCTTTATACCTCAGTAATTTATGAAGTTAGCGGAATGTAACTTATATTAAATAAGAGTTTGAATAATATTAAACTCCAGGTCTAATAAATTAAATTGCATGCTCTCTGAAACATTTCCCTATGGTAAACAGAACCAGCTGCAAGCAGTGTAGGAACAGAAGATGTGTATTTTTATAAAAGAGGAAAAGATTTAAGCTTCCAATTTTCTTGTCATTGTAATAGCTTCGTATTTATGGTTTACATATACATAATATAAGCTTTACCAAAAATAGGAGGTATAGGTAATGAAACCCAGCATTAATCAAATTACATTTGGTAGAACCACTAGTTTCCAATATACAGTCTCAGTCAAACTTTAACATATCAATCCCAACTGCAAACAGTAACACAGCATCTTCCCACGTTGTGCATTCTTTGACCCACGTCTCAAAACTGTATCCCTTATTTTAAATGTTGTTTTCTGCAGAAATCTCTTGTCGAGGGGAACGAGTCCGAGATTACTACCAAAAGCAGCAAGGGTATGCTGCGTGCCAGACGACCAAGAAGGTATCGAGACTAGAATGTAAGGGCGGGTGCTCGTCCGGGCAGTGCTGTGGGCCGCTGCGGAGCAAGAGACGGAAATATTCCTTCGAGTGCACCGACGGATCGTCGTTTGTGGACGAGGTGGAGAAAGTGGTGAAGTGTGGCTGTACAAGTTGTCCCTCCTAAGTGTCCCTGTCACACTTGTCTTTTGAAAATGTTGTATACTTATTGACTGTGTCGGACTAATTAATGCTTCATAGTGGAAATATTTGAAATATATTGTAAAATACAGAACAGACTTATTTTTATTATGAGAATAAAGACTTTTTCTTCATTGAAAAAAAAGATTCAAGTGCTTGAACTGAGACTTCTCATACCCAAGAGGAGCTTTGAAGAAAAAAAAAAAGACCTGGTAACATTGCAGCAGAGATGGGAAACTTTAACTGCTTTTAACATGGATTCTTCTTTATAACATGCTGAAGATACACTGACACTATACACATGTGACTTTCAACTTAACTGCTCAGAGATGAAATACTGACCAGAATTCAAGGCTTGTTTTTCACTTTCGTATCAGTCTATTTTATTGTCTTGACAGACCCTACCAATCACTTACCTATGGATGAGGAAGCATTATGAGCAAAAAAGAATCAGATTATACAGAAATAACAATTGTTTGAAACACATTTTGTCTTTTGGAATTATTAAGCATCTTGAGAAGATGGGGTCTCATTTAATGAATGGGAAATGGGAGATACAAGAATATACTATAATCCTGAAATCTCCTGATGATGTGTACTTTTATGTCAGCATGTTAGCAAAAGAAGCATAAAAAAGTGTTTATCTTCCCTTTTACAGTATTAATTTTTTGTAATATAAATGTTCTGGGGATGATAAAATAGATTATTGATGGATAAATTAGTAATAATATGGATTTCTGTTTCTATGAGTTCTAAACAACTCTATACAGTATTGGGTTTCATTGAGAAATATTTATTGTATCAAAGTACATTGTACTTAACCCTTTTAGGCCATCCCTTTTACTGTTTTTCAATGCTTTAATATATATTAATTTATATTTGTCCCAGTATTTTTGTAATTTTTTTTAAAGGACTTAAAAATCAGGATTTTTTTGCAATAGAACTAACGTAGCATGTCGTCTTGGGGTAAATGTTTTCAGTCTGTTTTTTCCTTTCCATTCCCTTTTACCTTTCCTTAGAATCTGACCACTTGGTGTCACTGAATAGAAAGTGGTGACAATTTGCAGTTTCACATATAGCAGATATTCAGGACACCTTCCAAGAACCTGTAATATATGACAGAAAATGTCTTTACACTAGATGGCAATTGTAGAGAAGTTAATTTTCCCTATATACAGTACTTACAGAAAATAAGATGGCGTGTAGGAAATGACATTAGAAGATAGATCTTTATAAATTAATATTCCCATGGAGCTCTTTACCTTTTTTATAAAAAAGAAAAAAAGGCTGTGCTATCAAAAACTGTGATTTTCCCCAAATAATAAAACTACTTTACTGCCCTAATGTTCCCCATGTTAACATGTTGCTGCTAAATTATAATGTAGAATTGGTAATCAATAGTGGGTTGTGTTCTTCTTTCAGTAAAACCCAGGGTACCCTGTAAAAATGCAGATGTTTTTTCAATTTTATTTTATTATTTTTTTTACAAAAAAGTTAGATGTACATGTGTAATGCAGTGTGCTTTGTCATATTTGGACTGATATCAGTAATGCTACTGATGTTTGTAAATTAAACAGATATTTACTTCATTAACAGTTTTTATTTGTATTCTTCTGAGAAGTTTAAATTGTTTAGCAGCCCTTAATTAAACATCTGTTGCAAAGAATATTTGGTAAAAAACAGTATAAAACCCAGCTCTAGATCTAGTGTATTCATTGCTGAAAATCTGAAGAAGGAATTTACTTGGGATTATTGCACCTACAGGCAGTGATATCTGAAAATGTCTGTGCATTACGAACTCAGATGAACTTACACCAAAACTAAGAAAAGACTTATAAATAAAGTACACTGCAGGAAAAGGCAAATTGAGTCTATCCTAATACTTTAATGGTTATAAAAATGGCAGTTTGATAGTTGTTCTAGCAAATAATTTGATTCTTTAGAGGGATTCATTTTCACTCATCTTTGACTAAGTATTTTAAATTCTAGCAATTGGATGGGATGATACTTAACCAGGTTTATCTTCTCTAATGTATTTTTTAAAAAATAATTCTGCTTTTATTTTACTTAGTCTACTTTAGAATTTGTCTAAATATCTAATGAAACAGCCTTTGGTATGAGGCTTTCTTTGCAGCTTCTGTGACTGCTAAAAAATTTGCTGTAAATAGGGGTAGCTTTGGGGAGAAGGAAGCCATTTTTGCCTAACAGTCTTTAAACAGTATTATTGGATATGGAAAGATTGCTTGGAGCTCCAAGTCCCTGTACCAAGTGTCTGGAGTGGATTGCTTTCTGTCCTCATATTGACAAAGAAAGAGGAACTTGCAATGGTGTTCAAGCAGTACTGGCAGCTACTGGTGATCTTGAGGTCGTTAAGAGAGGGATTTTCTCTGGTCTCCAAGCAGAACCTGAAAACCCCCTTAGAACTAAAAGAGAAAAGAAAAAAAAAAAAAGAAAGAAAGAAACTTACCCAACACCCCAAAACCAAACCCAGCTTTGTCACTTGCCCTTCTGAAAAAAGACAAGGCACCTACATCAAGTGATGATTCAGCTCTCCTTAGCCCCTTTTCTCACCTCCTCCAGCATCACAAAGTGCCTGTGCATGACAAGAGAGAACTTCCTCAATGGGTTGGGTGACCTTAAACCTCTCTAATACCTAAATCAAGTTTCTTGTAATACTGCCACAATAGGCTGCCTTGTACCTGTATTCCCCAAAAAGGAAATGGGGATCTGAGGGAACTGCCACTTCAGGTATCACTACCACAGTGGAGAATTTAGTTCACTGCAGAACATTCCAGACACAGGTTTTCATTCAAAAACATGTCATGCAGCTTTTAACACACATCTTAGGGGTTAGGTTTTTCTCCTTGTGTCTGCTACCTTCTCTAGGAATCACTCTCATAAAGTCTGCTTTTAATGTATTGAATAAAATCCATAAAATGCATTGGATCTTAAGGATATGACTCAGTAGAGTGGCCAAGTTCTCATGTCAGTACATGACATACTGCATACAATTTGAATTCTTTTTTCATTACAAACTAAGAAAAATAAAACTTGGTGATTCCATCATTTTCTGCCAGTATTCTTAAAAGCTGTAAAAAAGAGAAAACACATGAATACTGCTCAATTTGTACTGGTTCATGCACAGCTCTTACTGTCATCTCACAGATGACAAAATTGTGAAAGAGCATGAAAAAAGACCATTCTTGAATAAAGCTAAGAAAAGTCATTGTTCTTTTGTTAACATTGAAAGTCAGTCCAGAACAGCAGCTATCACACATGGAACCATATTCTGCAGTCTTTATTAACGTTTCTGGGGCAGATGAATATTTGAGGGGTAAAAACACTGTTCTACACAAACCGCTGGTAGGCTGTGAACAAGCTTTGAGAGATACAGTTCCTTTTATAAGATCTATTGTAGTAACAATTTTGTCTTCAGAATACCTTTTATTGCCACATGGGGATACCATGAGCCTTAGTATTACAAGAAATGTTGTAATATGAGGATGCTCTGTGTAGGTGCCACAACCAATGTAACACTCATATGATGTTATGAAGGCATTTGCTTTGAAAGAGGAGCATGCAGAGGTTTTGGAAATGACAACAAGTCTGTCAGACCTGATAATCCAAGTGTACTTGCAGGGATGGCAGCAAGGCACTAGAGTAAGTGAATTGTCTCCATGTTAGTTTTGATGAGAGGATGACTAAAACGTGGTGACTAAGGTGATGACTAAGAGATGAGAGAGAGAGCGGTACATTATGGAAAGGGGCTTGCTGTTAACAAGAAAATGCCCAGAAGTTTTGGAAAACTGTCAAGAGTCTTGGGGGCTGTTTGTATTGAAGCTCTATTTTGGGAGCTTTATCATGCCACTTGAAACTTACGTGCTTTAAAAAAACCCTTTACATCTCTGACAAACACACTCGATATTTCTGTCTTGAGTTAACCCTATTATTTGAGGAAAAGTGCATCTTTTCAAAGCAATTCAAAATCTCATCTTTGGGTTCCTTTCTTGTCCTTTGGAAGCAAGTGTTATTCCTGCAGTAGCTCATTAGGCATGCAAGTGTCTGTGCTTCAGCTATCCCACCTTACAGTGGAGAGCCTGGCACATGATTTCAGTTCTCATAAAGTGCAGTTCACCAGCTGAGCCATTCAGGATTCTTGGCTTTTAGAAGTATCTATAGACAGAGCTGGTACCTACAATCTATTTAAGATTCCTGGAGTGGAAATCAGAAAATCATTGGTAGTTGTGACTATGTAGGGGCTGTCAGGAGTAGAGTAAAACTGAAGTGTTTGCCTGCATGCCTGGAGAGCCTGCTCTTTCACTGTGTTCTTTATGTATTGTGTTCCTGGGAGAGTGGGAAGTCATGCTCATCCTTTCTAAAATATTTTAGAGTACAGGGATTTTGTGTCCTTTTGTAAATAAATTGTCTAGGCTGGAAATCATAGGCCTCTTTGGCCCTCAGCCAGGTTAAACTGTGTCTGTATACCTTAACATCAACCATCATCTTGGACACCAACAGATCCTGATGTTAAAAAAAGTGAATAAATCTTGCCCTCAGTTTAATAAAACACAGATGGGAAAAGCAAACCAAACAGAGAGTTAACAGCTCTATTCACTAGTCTCCTGGGCTCCATGTGATTAAATCAGAGTTGGAGGGTATGTTCCTGCTGCTGCTGTTCTGGCCAGTGTCCGTAGGGGTGATGGCCAGCAAAGGAGAAGTACTCTGTCAGAGCTGCATGTCATTTGTCAAGCTGAGAAAAAACAGTCATCTCACTGAACAGCAAGACTTCTGGCTATCCACAGTCCCTGCAAAAATGCTCCAGCTCTACAGCATGACACCCACACTGCAGGAATTTTGCACAGCCATGGGAACAGGCTTTAAAACTGCCTCCCAGATCCACAACTTTATTTCAGAATGCTCATCTTAGTAGTGTTTTCTGGTCTTTACGACTCCGTCCTTTTATTTCATTTCAGATTAAAGGTAAACTCCTCTAGGTCTTCACATCGAGCCTCAGTACTCTCAATCATTGCCCTATACTACGTACAGGAAATTAAGACTTGGTTTTTTGTTCCTGTTTTAGGCATTCATTAACATTTGTAGAGGGGTCAGAAAACCTGCCTTAAAGAAGAGGGCTATATATCCAGCTACAGAGATAAAACGTTTTCATAGCTTTATAATTCAGAAAATGTTAAACTAGCTCCTGTGAAACAGTCTGACAACTATAGAGTGATATAAACGTACTTATTTCACGGATTTGTAGACTTAGACCAGGGGAATTGTTATCTGGTTTTGTCTGCTACTACTTAGACTTTTTTAAAAATTCCTTTAAGGATACTTTCCATATCACAAGAGACAAGTAAAGATAGGATTAATGTGCCTGGGTTGCTTGTTCTGACATTAAAGTTCCTTAAAATTATCCAGTAGCCTTTCTTCAGGACACTTTTCTTCTTTCTCATAGTTTTTCACATTCTAGGCTTCAATCTGTTGCTTCTGTGAAATTTTATCGGCTTTGTTTAATTTCCAGAACAGATTTAATGCTTCCAGAGAAAGGAAAAGAATACCTTTTTTTTTCCTGCAGCTGTGCCTAAAATCTCTCACAGAACATCTTTAGAAGTATGTTTTCTTTCAAAGTCCTCTGAGACTAGCTTAACTTGAGCTGGTTTTACTGCAAAATTGTTTTTTTTTTCCTTTTGCTTCTGATTAACTTTATTTATTTAATCACATTTATGTGTTTCTGCTATGGTAACAGCAATAAGAAGAGT